>JAASFQ010000780.1:0-14658 GCA_023333845.1 Globisporangium polare | reverse complement strand
AGCGTGTGCGTCTGGTATTCGGTCGAGTGGCGTTTGCGGTGGCGTGGCGTTCGTGCTGAAAGCAAGCCCGGATCCGAACGCGCGCTTGCTGCTGTTGCTTGCGTTTGATCGTTGCAAGCGAAGCAACAAAGAGCAAGCAAGTGGCTCGTTGAGCCAAACTTGCTCGATCTCCATCTCGTAAACCAAAAAGCGTTGCAAAAAAACGCCGAAATCAAAAATGCATGTTGAAGTTGGCTCGGTCAGGAGTGATGGTGCGCGTCCGCTCAGATGTGAGCGGTCGTCGTGCCAGAGGCGCGTCACCCGCGCGATCCGCCGAGCCAAAAACACTTTCCGAGCGTCTGAAACGGCGCCTCGCGAGCCAAAAGCGATGAAACCGCCGCTTTGAGCTGTTCCGAGCCACTTCCATGGACACGAACATCCCTCTGGCCGCGACCTTTTGGGGTCTTTGTGCTTTGTCAAACGCCGTCTGACACACACACACACACAAAAGGCAGCGTCGACGTCGACATGACATGCGGCGCGGTTGAAGCAGCGAGCGAGGGGAGAAAAGGGGAAAGCCGCTTGCACTGATACGAAGCAGGCAGTCAGCAACGCGCACGGTGACACTGCGCCATGGACTGACGGACTGCATATTGCACACTCGGCGGTCGACGCATACGAAAAGGGGTGCGAGAGAGCGACGCATATCCTCACGTGCGCATTTCACGAAGGCGCTGGCGTGCTCTCTTTCCGCCCTCTCTCCATAAGTGCGATCATTGTGTACTGGACAAGCACTGCGTCACAGGTCAAGCTGGCGGGCGTCCACCACGACATCGGTTGCGCTATATTGCGACAAAGAGCTACGAGAGCGCACGTGTATCGATCAGCAAGGCTCGATAAGGCGTACTGTGGCAAGCGCATGTTGGCTCCTTATTAGGCTTCACACCAATGCATTTCTTGAAGTTGATGGATCTCGTCACAGCGCTGAGTTCGAGTCCATTGCACTCACCGATACTGGTTCTTTTTTGGTACAACAAGGAGTCGCTCTCGTGCTGCGAATATCGTCACGAGTTTCGTTGCCGAGTGCGCGCGGCAACAAGCGCGCTAAAATACTTCCCGCGCAGATTGGGCAGTGGCCAAAAGCCCGACAATCCGGTCGTGGCCGGCAGCACGCGCGGTATCCACCGCTGCATTTCCATCTTCGTCGCGAGCGCCGAGCAGCTCGTCATCGACACGCACCAGATGTTTCTCCGGATCTGCTGCTGCTGTTCCGGGCGCTTGTGCTGCTTGGACACCGGCGACAAGTCGTGCGAGGAGCTCCTCGCGACCGGCGCGTGCGGCCACATGCAGCACGCTCTCCTTGCGCTTCGTCAGCGCGCTGACGCTGGCGCCAGCAGCTACCAACGCGCGCAAGATTTCCACGGAGCCCACGTGCGCGGCGCAGTGGACAGCGCTCCACCCCTTGTAGTCCGCCGCAGCGACGTTCGCCTGGTGAGTGAGCAGCAACTTCACGAGCTCCTCGTTACCTGAGAGCGCAGCGAAGAGCAGCGGCGTGCGCTTGAAGAGCCGCTTCTCGACGGCGTCCACGTCCGCGCCGCGCTCTAGAAGCAGCGCTGCCGCGCGCGGCTGGCCGCGGTCGCACGCCCAGTGGAGCGGCGTGAGCTTGTACTTGTCGCGCGCGTGCAGCTGCGTCACGTCCGCGTCCAGGATCGCTGCGAGCGCGTCCACATCGCCCTCCCTCGCAGCCTCGAACGTGGGTGTCGTGTCCAGATCGGCGTGGAGGTCGTCGAGCCCGCCGTGCTCATGTGCGTGGTGGTGGTGGTCAGTGCCGCTGTGCTGCTGCGCCATTCTTTCCTTCTCGTTTGCGAGTTTCGGTTCAGGTCGGCTCATTGTGCAGCAGTTTGTGAGCGAGCCGAGCTGAGCTGATTTGGACCGCAATGGGCTCGCTCGGCTCGAAAACGTCACGCGTGGTACTGAATGGGTACCGTTCCTCAGAGGAGGATGCACGAAGGAGCCGCGGTGAAAAAAGCGTGATGGCGATGCCCACTCTTGGTCTTGGACGCCCATCTCGCCATTTCGCGTGAAGAGGAGCGATGCAAACGAGCGATCGAAGACCTGCCTAGAGATATGCTGCAGGTGTGCTCGCCACGCTCCCTCGCATGCGCAAGCTCACTACGCTCGCAGTGTCAGGCATTACGTCCAACTGCGAATCTGGTCGTCCACACGCCATCAAAGAGATCGGCTTTCCGCTGCACTGACTGTACTGCACGTCACGTCGGCCTGCTTCCCAATGTGTGGCCAGCAACCAAACGACGACACCACCACCAACGCGTTTTCCCTTCGAAGCGCTGTCAGGAAGGTGGGACGGACGAGTGACGCTGAGTGAGTGAGTGGCTGACGTTGTGTTGGGAAGACTTCGTTGGCACTGGGTGCGCTGGCGTCGTCCGTGGCTCTGAAAAATTTGGACGCCTCGAGATTTTTTTGGTTTTGTCCCCCGTCACTTCTCACTCAAGGCGGCATCTCGGCCCCGCGCTGACCCGCACTGCGCTCAAGCGGCGTCTCACGCGACTAATCAGGTGTGCAGATGCACAACCTCAGCCATCTCGTTGCTTTAAACACTACACAAGTAGACTGGGAGCGCTGTCGTGCCACCGCTGGTCAGTGTGAAAGCGCGCGTTGAGCTCTTCTCCATGTGACCCGGCACTTCGCTTCGCCATCAATTTTGCTGTTTTGGATGCACGCCACTAAAGTGAGCCAGCAATGACTGTGACGTTAGTCAGAGTGACACTAAATCGAGGCACTCCTCAGCGCCCCATCTCGCGATCTCAAAATGCGCGTGATCGGAAACGAATATGCAGCGCAAGCGGAAGACGTCGGCGTCGAGTGGGTGCGCGTCGCTGCGCGCGCATTCCCCGGCCTCTTGACGGTCTCGAAAGCGAAGCGCGAGCGCAAGAGAGGCGCACTGGTGCTGAATGGCGAGCGCTTGGTAGCGACGTGCGTGCGACTCACACCGGGCGATCGCATCCAGTACCAACGGCCCGAAGCGACTACCAGCACGAGTGGCGCCAGCGAGAAGCTCATCGAGCAGCGACGCAAGTGCTTCGCAGTGTGCGTGAGCCAGGGACTGCGGGTGGTCTACGAGAGCGAGGCACTCGCTGTTGTCGTCAAACCAGGTGTGCGTACCAAGAAGTTTGCGGCTTGCTCTCATTTGTTTTTGGCTGACATTTGCTTGGAATGTGTCCGTGTGGCTCACCAGCGGGCATCCATGTGAAAGGCCGTGGTATGCGCACCGTGGAGAATGCACTCCCACTCTTACTCTCCAGCCCAAAGTCAGCCTCCGCTTCTTTGGGGGCGATTGCGCTGCGCGCCGTGCACCGCCTGGACGCTCGCGTGGGCGGCTTGCTGTTGGTCGCCAAGACGCGAGAGGCCGAGACGTCTCTCGCCGCGCAGTTTGAAGCCCACCAGGTGGTCAAGCAGTACCGCGCGATCGTGGTGGGCAAAGTGGATCTCACCGCCCTTGCGGACGCAGCGCCACCAAGTCACAGGTTCTCGCGGCTACCAGCTGACCGCGTTTACTTTGTCAGCGCTCCCATTGGCGGGAAGCTGTCGTGGACAGCCATGCGAGTCGTGTCGTGCTCGAGAAGGTAAGAATGCGCTGTCGGATCCATCCGGTGTATGTGGCGTCTTGCGTTATTAATTATTGGTGATGATGATGATGTGTTGTTGTTGTGCACCTGTAGTGAACGCTACGAGTGGCTCACGACGGTGGATCTCTGGCCGCGCACGGGTCGCAAGCACCAGCTGCGCCTCCACATGGCGCACATCGGCCACCCCATCGCGGGGGACGACTTGTATCACGATCTCAACCCAAGCGATCTTCACGAACATGACGACGAAGAAGAGGTCGTTGCCAGCGACCAAGAAGAAGAGAGCGACAAAGCAAAGGATGTCGTGCGCGGTCGAGGACTCTTCCTGTACGCGACTGGGATCAGCTTCGCCGACTTGCACGGAAACCAACGAGGCTTCTTCATCGACGAGCCGCACAAGTTCGCGCGCTTCCGCCATTTTTGCGCATACAACTGGGAGAAACGAGCGTCAGCAGCAACAAGCGAAGCGCATGGATAAAATGAAATAAAAAGACGAATGAACTGCTTGCTGTTGGTACTACTCGAAATGCGCTTCTCTCCCCTACTTACTACTTACTGCTACTTGCCTGCTTCTCTGCTACTCTCTCGTTAATGCAACCGTAACCAACTACTCTACACCGGATCGCTACGCATATTCGTCATTTGAACAACATTCGGAAACGGGCTCGGGGTCATCGTAGCGTGTCGTTTCATGAGTGTTGTATTGTTTGCAGTGCCTGAAGAAGCTGGGACGCGCTTGGTCGGCAGCGTGGATCCGGGTGCAGGCATCCTTGAATGATCCACCGCGAGCGATCGGGCACTGGCTGAGAATATGTGAGCTGCCCATTGTATCGTGCAATGCTCGCTTTCGCCTCGTCGATCGTGCTCTTCTCGCCGCAGATCGGGTGTTTCCCCCAAAGCATGAGGCAGAACACGATGCCGACCATCCAGATGTCAGCTTTCTCTGCAGTGCCTTGGCAGTCTCCGAAGTTTGGCCGGTAGCACTCGGGTGGCAGGTAGCGCAGTGTCCCGACAGAAGAAGACGAGATTGGCTCGTGCACGTCTCGAGCGAGATCAAAATCTGTGAGCTTGACGCAGACATCCTTCGTGACCAAGATGTTCGACGGCTTCAGGTCGTAATGCGCAATCTTCCGCTGAAGTTAACAAAAATAACATCAGTTAGACAAACTCCGAATGTGTGCGAAGCGCATCGTATGGGTGTAAGACGCACCTCGTTGTGCAGATACGATAGCGACGTCAGAAGCTGGAAGAGAATATTGAGAGCCGACTCTTCGTCAAAGTGTCCGTGCATCTGCGTGGCAAAGAGAGTATCTCAGTATAGCTCACATCACTCAAGCAATGCATGACCAAACAACCGATGTACCTCAATCAGCTGCTGCAAGTCAGTTTCCACGCTATCCACAGTGAATGCGGTGTAGCACTGCTGCCGGTACTCGATCAGATACGCTGTGTCGCCAACGTCCACGATCTTCGGGTGGTTCAGTTTCTGTAGCATTGCGCAATCACGCACACAAAAGTTAGAAAACCGGGTTTGGCAACACAAATCAACAAGACCTTCTTACGCTGTGGGTAAGGTGCTCTTGCTGGGCGTGCTTCACGGATGTGGACAGCTTCAGCGCGCACGATCGCTTGTTGTCGGCGTAGTCAATGACATTCCAGACTTCGCCGTTGCCTCCTTTGCCGAGAAGGCGGACAAGCAGAAATCGGTTCCCAAGGATCGGGAACTTGGAGAAGGTCGAATCTGCCATTTGCAAACACAAAGTCGTTAGACAGCGAGTTCACGTCGCCTTCAGCGAGCTCAGATCTTGCCACGAGCGTACTTTTTTCGAGGCGAGTCAGCATAATCTCTTGCTTGTGCTTCGTTTCGTCACGCTGTACAGACAAACAGGCAATGAATACTGATCAGAACAGCATATTACCGAGCAAACATAACGCAACTGGTTGAGACTTACACAAAACTCGCGGTAGACCTCGGCAAATTGCGCTCTTCTTGCCTTGTACCAAGATGCATCTCCGTCCGCGATTCCCTGGTAGTGGGGAACATAAAACAGTCCAGTCAGTTCATGATCACCACCAATGCCCTACTCGACACTCGTCTCGTGTAGCTTACCTCTTGGTAGGTAGAATCATGGAACTTCTTCTCGATCATGATGGCTGCTCTCCGTTTGCCAGGATGGAAGAAGATCCGTCTAACACGCCAGAGAGTGGTGAACCGTCAGTGGTGTTATGGGAAATAAAACCAGACATGGGCATGTACTCACGCGTCTCGCTCCTCAACAGCTCCCCACTGCGGCTCTCGCTGCTGTAGCGCGAAGTACCTGTGAAACACGCTCTCTTGGATCTCCCACCGAAGTTGCTGCATATGAAAAAAGAAGGCAAGCGTGAACAAAAGGCTGAGAGTGCAAAGAGAACTCTCCCAACAAGCGCACAGTAAATAAAGCCCAGCACTCACCTCCATGTCGTCTTCTTCAGTCTTCGTCGCCACGTACTGGTAAAGCTTGGGGAGCTGCAAGACGGTGTCTGCGAACGGGCTCTTGCGGTCGTTGTCGGGGTCGCTCTGCAGTAAGCTTGACCGGTTCGGCACTGTCATCGCGTTGGTCTCCGCCTCTTCTTGAACGGGCATCATCACCGGCGTAATTCGTCCACGGATCGACACGTCGCCTCCTTGCTGAGAATTGCTGATCTGGGCGCCAGCTGCCGCTTCGAAACTGCATGACCGGTAGTTGGCAGTGTTGTCTGGACGATACGACGCCAGGCTGGCGCTGCTCGTAACAGGTAGCGGGTAATCTTCAGCGATGGACGAGAACTCGATCTTTGGCACCAGCTGCGTGTTCGTAACCTCTCTGTGGCAGGTCGACGCCGTCACTGCACCAGGCACAAACTCAGGGCTCACGTCCATCGACGAGTCGTTGTACTGGTGATCGACCGACGCGAACAACGTGACGGAAGGCTGCATGAATGTCGACCGGAAGATCTCGTCGTCCGCGTCGTCCAGGAGCTCGTCGTCATCGTCCATGCAGTCGCCGGGGGTTCGCCTTCCTACAAACAGGCATCCGTTGCTGCTACTAGCATACGCCTCGCCGGGAGTGTGGTGCAGTGACGCAAATGCGGGAGTGGCCATCGCGCTTCACGGCCGCGGATCCGTTCGTGGATCACAGGCAGCAGCTGAAGAGCGGACGGACGAGCGCGCGCGGGCGAGCAGGTTCGAGCGGTTGAGATGTGATGCACGAATAGCTCTCTCTCTCTCTCGAGAGAAAAAGAAAGCGTCCACGTGCGCGTCAGATGCTTCCTTCCCTTGACTCGAGCCAGCCGGGGTTTTCTCGTGTGTGTGTGTGTTAAGAGCGAGCGAGAGAGTTTCCTGGCGGTTGTCCTCAAACAGACACAGCGAACGGGCGGAGCGGAACGCAGGGCCAACGGACACGCTCAAATCGCCAACAGGCGCGCACGCAGGTCGATAGGCGGGAGTCGGGCGCTTCTTCGTGAATGCACCGCCCGTGCCGCCCCGTCGCGCGGCCGCTCGCCTGAAGCGCCGCGCGCAACAAGTCGAGAGGAGCGACCCGGTGAGAACAAAAGGCAGCGAGTATCCATTGCGCAGAGACGAATGTTGCTGTCGCCCCTCCTGCGAGCTCGCCAAAAGCAACTGGGAGTGATGGTCGCGCTGAAGCAGAACAGCAACTTTTCATCTTCAAGCTCGCGCGACAATAGTGAAATCAAGGCAAAAGCAGCTCACACGGAAGAGAATCGAACTTTAGCGACCACAACCTGAGAATTTTCCAAAGGGTGGGTTTGTGACGATTTGTATCTTTTGGCTACAAATGGTTGCAAAAGGGATACAAACGGATTCAAGCAGAAAGCGTGATGCGGCCGGTACTTCTTTATGCTCAGCTTTGTGAGACTTCACGCCAAATGTGCAAATTGGTCCTGACAGAAATGCGCGCCTGTCCGAAGCTTGTGCTGCTCATGAAAAAGAAGCTTTTTTGCACTTGGCGTGCCGAACATGCAAGCCATCGACATTTTGGGAAACCTCTCCACAGAACCACTGTGACCCAATACTGTATCCCTGTGAGCCCATGAGATTTTGTGTCGACATATTCATTGAGGAGTCTGCGAAGGGATACGCTCACATCCCTCGCCACTGTCAACAGCTTCATCATTTCTCGAGAACATTGTTTGCTGTCCGATATCGTTGGCATCTCCTGTCCAAGGAGAGGATCGAACTATCCAATCACGATTAACCCCCACTTCCCAACGTTGTACTGACACACATGCTAACAAATGCATGCTTAACGTACAACATATTAGAAATGGCTCGGATTCCTCAAAACCTTCAATCAAACACCAATTTGCACGAAAATGGCGTTCAACGTCATGCGGCAACATGCACAGGGCAGTCAGGGGACGTGTGTATCGAAAGCGAAGAGGCGGTCGAAGGTTGAAACGGGAAAAGGAATGAAGCTTCTTACCCCCACTCGCCGCAAAACGATCGAGAGCAACGCATTCGCATGTCCATTTCTCTCATTTGCATATTCGTCTGTGAGAGAACAAGACCGTGACAGCGACATACGATGATGGTGACGCGGAAGTAGTACCACGAGAGGGTAGCCTCATTGAACAGACTTCCATTTGGGATCAGATTGCGTCGACAGGCCCGACTGAACTGACGACGCCGACCGCCAAAAGTCCACCTTCACCACCGCCGTCAAGTGACCTGCCGCTAAGTCGACAAGAAGCAGCATGCCAATGTGCCACAGAAGCCCGCCGAGCAGATTGTCCGAGCCGCAGCAGATGAAGCTTCTTCTACCGTTCATGTAGTCGCTCATACCAAGCGGCGAGCGGACACCAGAGCTGCTGAGGCGACTGGGTGAGAGCAGACAGCGCAATGCCTCGCTACCAAGAGCACCGTCACTACGATTGCTGCCACGTCTACCATGGCGGGACCAAAGCCAATTGGACAGAAATGAGCGGCACCCGAGGCGGCGACGCTGGCGAAGTAGACAAAGGCCGTGTCGAAAAGCGACGTTGAGTCGCTCGGTTAGTTGCTTTCCCGCATGTCAGTAAAGCCTCATCGACAACTCGACAGCCCGTTGGCGTGGACAGAGATGACTCGTCGGAAACAGGAGTCGGCCAGACCGACGAGCGGTTCGCCTGTGGGAGTGACAGTGGCGAAGACACGGATGAGAAGATCACCTGACCATCTGCTCCAGCTGATAGCGATTCTATCGACTGTCTCTGACTCAAGACGCAAAGTAGGTGAAGCAGATGGTGAACGGCGACTTGCACACAGGTACACTGTTTTTTTATGTTTGAGATGCTGTATGATGCACCGACTTCCAGGCCCACCCACAATTCCGAGATTCGTACAGATCTGGATGGTGAATGAGCGCTGAATAGTCTGCGTGAAGCAGCATCGCATCATATGATACTGAAGCTAGCGCCATCGAGGATGATCAGGTCCAGAAAGCGTCTGACCACCTCGGACTCCAAGATGGTTTGATTCTACTCGGTTGGAAGTAACTTCTGCGAGTACCATCAACAAGCACGCACGGAGCTCATACTAGCAGACACCCTCGGTATTCACAGCCGGGCTCACCACTATCGGGAACTCAACAAGACGACGGACTGTGCCGCAAATGTCGTGATGAATGCCAGCGAATCGCAACAAGCTGGTGCGCCTTCGACCACAGACCTGTTCGAGGAAGTCGAGCGTTTCCATCAGTCGGAGGACGTCCATTAGGCCGCGCAAACTCAGGACCAGCACAAAACAACACTCGACTGTCTTGACCCTCCTCAAAGACAACGCTGCAGCGATGCGCGGAATGCAAATAATGAGCTTTTCGTCTCGAGATCTTCCGTTGCCGTCATGTTCGCCATATATTCTCCACATATTCGGTGTCCGCCACCCCAGCGCATTTCCAACGAGGCGATCTGCAAAAACTGCTCGACCGAGCCCCTGCGATACCAAGCCGCGACAACACGCTGGCTACTTCTCCGCCACATCGTCCGTCGCTCAACGCAGACTCCAGTTTTGCTCAAGAGATTGCAGGACCGAGCCAGCCCGCAAACCAGCGTGCCAACATCAACAGCTGTGTCGAGTTGATACCAGCTGAACAGTTTCTTTGCAAGCAAGGTTGCAGACACTTTTTGACGGGTTAATGCAACAAGGGTTTGCTTTCTAAAATAATCCAACTTGCGTGTGAATTTTGTATGGTGCGTTCAACACCTTTGACGTTTGTGTGCATTGCGTGGTGGCTTCCAGGTCATCTGCTCGAGACAAGTTGAACGCGTGCTCGACTGTACAGATTCCAGCGGGCTGCAAAGTTGACGGCCCTGAACGTCCGCATTGCTCGACCGCATTCACGCTCGCGCCATTCGTGCAGCCTTGTTCTTTTCGCCCAAGCTGAGCAAGCCTTCGGTTGGTCGTTCTTGCGGCAAGTGCTGTGCTCGTTGGGAATCGAGTCTGTTTTATTTTTCTATTCGGAGACCACAACAAGTCGCCAAAAGCCAGACCAGCCGTTCGGTTACGTACCGCACACATATTGAAATGGACATCCCGCCGAGCATGTTCATGGAGTGCAACGCGATCCAACAATGCGAGCGGATCAAGTGAACGAGTGGCCCGCGAACACAGAGCCGAGCACTGTACTTGTGCGACGCGCTGAGTGCATGCGGGTGATGCCGTGTATCCATCCACTGACTGAAGGGGAACGCAGCAGCCATTGCGGCAGAGAGACAAGCGACTTGTCTGTTGTTGGCTCCACTCCGAACCAAAAGCAGCCCACTGCGCCGCTTCGGCACTCAGCAACAAGTATGCGGAAATTTTGAAACTGGACTCTGGAGCCATTTTCCGAGCAGATGGCCGGCTTTTCAGCCAATCCGCGCGCGCGATCTTCGCGCTCTATGCTCCTTTTTTGCGCTTTCTTTTTTTCTCGTGCGAAAAAGTCAGACTGCTTTGATGGCACTCAACAGCGACTTTCAGAGCAGAGACCCCCCAGGCTGGAAAATGCTCATCCAAGATGCACTCTGCCGCACAGAAGCCAGCAGGAGAAAACTCCATTTGGGCTCCGTTCTGCATCGGAGAAGTTGAGATCCTCGAAAGCAAAGCTGAAGAGCACGTGAGCGTGGGACAGAGACCTGCCAGTTTGTTTTTCTCACCTGTCAGCAAAAAATAGCGGGTTGCTTGTCGTGTCGGACCAATCCACCAACGCAACGCTGCGTCGCTGGGAGCAGTGCTCTGCTCGCATCCGTGGCATCGGCACTCGCCAATCGGCCCCCACCGCAGCACTCGCCACACACGCACGCACACCGAGCAGCAGCCATGACGGTCGCAGGATACCTCGTGCTGAACAACGTGCGCGCCGCGTACGTGGAGATCCACACGGGCGTGCTCATCTGCACGCCGCGTCTGCGCAAGAGCACGCCTGTGCCAGCATCTCGACCGAGACCGACGCTGTTTGAGAGCCCCAGTTGCGCCGTTAAAGATGAAGACTTCGCTGCCACAAGTCGCCTCAGTAGCTCCTCGACCGGCAGCACTGCGACGACCATGAGCAGCTCCGACATCGGCGACGACATGCTCGCAAAGGAAGAGTGCGGCGCTCTGCCGCATCTCACTCTGCGGCGCATGGAGAAGCAGCGCGATGTGACGACGGCATACAAGAAGACGGTTCGCAACGAATCTGAAGGCAGCGACGAGGAGGAACCTGCACCAGAGGACGAGCCCCCGATGACCGGTGGCGGCCGAGAGCGCGTCGTGCAGCTCAGTGGGCACATCGTCGAAGTACTTGAGAAAGAGACCGAGTTCGATACGCCGTCGTACCCGTTTTCATTCCAAGTGAACACATATAAGCCCGCGAAGCGCGACACTGACGGGAACAAGATCGGTGAGAGCGAGCTCGTCGACTCGCTAATCCTGTCTGCGATGGACGAGACCGCGAAGGCGCTCTGGGTGAAGCGCATCCGCCACTGGAATCGCTTCGGCTGGCGCGACACGGAGTTCGTGCACGCGGACGACAACGACTTCTTCTACCTGCAGGCGATGATGCTCTCGAACGAGAAGCGCTCGAGCAGCTACCACACATATCCGAGCCAACGCGCGTCCATCGCTTCCAGCTCGTATGATGAGAGAGCGAGTGCGGCCCCGTTTGTGCCGTCGGGACGCCCGTCACGTAGACGCTTCTACCGCGCGCCAGTCGGACTCAACGCGCTGGTCCCATCAATTTGATACGGGAATTCAGCATTCCTGTAGTCGCATGAGCAACCACGCGAGTCGGTAGTCCGATGGTTTTGAGTGGAAGCCGTGCATTGTGAAGCCAATATAAGTTATTCCTATTTTGCACCCTAGAAGAATGAAAAGAGCTCTTCGTGAACCTTGCCAAGCTATCGACCTCCCTCCAATCCTCAGCTCAGCTCCATGCCGTGCAAGCCGGAGTGACAGACGATGCACGTCTCGTGCATTACCGTGCGTGTAAACTATATGTTGTCGCATTGATTGGCATGCAGCTTGCTCTATATAACTTCTCTGAGGTTCGGATGCACATACACGCACGCCACTTACCAATAACCAGCTCCATCCATCCAGCATTTGGCGTCGCCCACATAACCTCATGTCGTTCCCCCTACTCTTCTCACAGGTGGACAGTGTCGGACTCGGCGTCGCCAGAAAGCAGCCGCGCGTTGGACTTGGTGGTCGACGTCGTCGATGACATGTCAGGCACGCTGTCGTCCTCACCGCGTGGCGTGTTCAGCTTGGCGAGGCGTAGGCGGTCGCGACGCGCCTTGATTGTCTTTGCACGCGGTTGGCGCAGCGCCGTGCCGCATACGCGGCAAAAGTTTGCGTCCTCCTGGTGCATCCGCCGGAAGCAGCGCGGACACTCGACAGTCTCCGTGAGCGTGTCCTGCAAACCCGACTGGTTGAGCACGAGCGGACACGCGATGATGCCGTAGCCGACGAACATGACGATGGTCGCGAGCATGCGGCCGAGGATCGTCTGCGGCGAGATGTCGCCGTACCCGACCGTCGTGATCGTGACCACGGCCCAGTAGAGACTGATCGGGATGTTCGAGAAGTCGTTGCGGTCGCCCTCGATCAGGTACATCGCGCAGCCGATCACGAGGATGAGCGTGAAGAGCCCCACGAGGAACACGAGGATGCGGCGCTTGTTCGACTGGATGTTGTCGCTCAGCGCCGCGCTCGCGTCCACGAAGCGAGCGAGTCGCAGGATGCGAAACACGCGCATCACGCGAAAAATTCGCAGCACAGCCAAGTGCATGAGCGGGCGAGCCGACGGGATGAAGAGGCCTGTGTGGATACGCCATGAGCGAATGATTAGACACCACGGTAGTAGATGCAAAGAGGGCCCGATATAAGTGAGATGATCATACCGAGATACGACGGAACGAGCGCGCAGAGGTCCACGACACCCAGCATGCTGAGCATGAACTTTCGCGGCTTCCGCAAGCAAGCCACGCGGAGCGCGTACTCGATCGAGAATACGATCGTGAAGAAGATCTCCAGAAGGAGCAGGTATTGACCAATGTCCTCTCTGCGCAGTCAGCACATTGTACACATACTCATCAGGTCAATAACGCGTGCGCAATCTGCTACTGTAGCGAAAGACACTTCGAACCTGATGGCCTTGACGCTGTCGAGCACGGCTGATCATTCGAGCGCACACCAAGTGACGCAATTTAGTAACCTCATTGGCGCACATAAGCCATGGAAAAGAGAAGACTCCGACTTACCGCATGCGATGCTGAGCGACACCATGATCAGCAGAATGAGCGCGACGCGCTGTCCCGTCGGCGTCGAGCTCTGGAACAGAATCTGGTACGAGTGCTCCCAGTTCGGCTTCGGTCCGCCCTGGATCTCGCGGTCGATCGCGATGCCGTTCGCGCGGAAACGCGAATCAGCCGCACTGTCGCCATGACTCACAGCGCGTGGCTTGCCCTCGGAGTCGTACAAGTCGCTCTCGTTGTCGAAGGCCTCGTCGTCATGGTATGGGTTCAGGTCGATGTCGGCCACGGGGATGCGGCGCTGGTGTCCGGCAGTACTCTCGCGCTGGTGCGCCTTGCGGTCGCGACGTGGACTCAGCCCCGAGATCTCGTTGTCGGGTGCGAACTCGCTCGGGCTGATGTCCACGACGCTCGACACCTCCACGGCCTCGTACCGCTCCTTGCTCTTCTCGTCCTTCATGTGCAGCATCGCCGGCCGCGTCGCTCGCTTTTTGAACTCGCACGTGTCAGCTTGGAGCCTTTTGAGCGGGCAGATACGTCCCGAAACGTGCAGCACCGCTTCCTGCTAGAAAACGGGAAAGCATTGGCCATTGGATGAAACTCGGAGCTGGAAAACAAAAAGAGTTGGACGCATGCGATTGGCGGAGAAAGTGATGCCCGCCATTCTCAGCCGCAGCAATAGTTTGCGTTGTGCACGAGCGAGTGCAGGACGGCCGTGCTGTTCCAGCTGCGGCTTCTTACAGTGCCACGACTGACAGCGCTGTAGCAAAGAACCAAGTGCTACCAGTTCCTCTTGGATAGAACGAAGGAAAAGCACTCGAGAGCCAACACGAGCGGCTATCATCCCCAGCGACTTCCTGTGGGCTGTCAATGCCCAGTCTGCTTGAAAAACAAACGATTCCCTCGATCGCCATCTGCCGTAATCAAACCGAGCCATATCGACAGTCCCGAAAGCAGCCAAAGTGGATGCGAGCCTTGCTCGACGACATGGTCGAAGTACTGTGAGCTCAGCGTTTGCATACAGGCACGCACAGTGGTTCCGACAATATAAAGGTCGTGGAATTATAGTAAAGTATTGGAAACGGTTAAACGTATCCCCGAGGATGAATTTAAACTCCACGTTAGCCCTCCTCTTTCTATGTCATACAACCAAGTTGGAGGTCCCGATTGTGCCAGTGCGGTGAGTCGCTGCAGGTGTTTTGACTTTGCAGACTTTTCAGCAGAAAGAAATTGATATTAACTGCACTTTTGTGTTTGGATGAAACTTTGTTGGTTTTGGAAGGCGCCTAATAAGTGCTTATTT
>JAASFQ010000078.1:0-51071 GCA_023333845.1 Globisporangium polare | reverse complement strand
GGAAGCAGGTGGCAGTGTTTCCATGAGTTTCGAGCAAATGGACAGTTTGCCGCTTCAGTTGCACACTTTCTGCGACGTCATCGACGACCAGCTCGCGAGCTACAGGTTCCTCACGAAAGAGGACGGCGTCCCCATCGAGACTCACGGCGCGATCTTCTCCCACTTGCGACCCCCGAGGCGGTTAAGAGCATGTGCAAGAACATCACGGGCTGGTGTGACGTGATGCCCAAGTCGATCCACGACATCCTGCAGCTGCAGACCAAGCAATCACGTTCGTTGGATTACTGGAGCGACGTTGCCTGGAGAGACACGCGGAAGGACTCTGCAAGTCGAGGCGGAGGAAGCGTGGACGCGAGCATCAGCATCTGTAAACGCAAGGCTGCAGCGGATTGCGATCTGGAGTGAGGGATCGCTTCCGGCCTGGTTGCTCCAATACTATCGGTAATAGCTTCAGTCCGAGAGTTCAGAGCTGCGAGCTGCCGACAAGTGGCTTGGAGGTTGAAGAGGGAGCAATCATGGTGAGCGCTCCTATTGTCAGTGCCCGAGTCTTGCAAGCGGATGACGTTGATATGAATGTTCTTGGTGCGGTCGTTTTATGTATGTTTTATAGCACTCTCCAGCTTGGTGTTTAGAAGGCTCCAGAGTCGCAGATTTTCTCGCAAAAAATGATGATGCCTTTGGGGCGTCATCATTTCGCCATTTCGATGATGGATTTCGCGACATGTGCTGCTAGAAATGTATTTTTGAACCCGGCCGCTGGTCATTTATGGAGCTCTGGAAGTCATCTGCGTGCATACTCCATATGTGCACGACAGCTCGTGCAGGCGTTTGTCAGCAATGCCGTCGACGCGAAAACAAGAGCAGTTGGTTCATGTTCCTCCTTCTAGAAGTATGGCAGTAAAGCCCATCCAGCCACCGCCCATTGATGAGCACTTCGCTCTTTTCTCCTGCTGCATAGTTGTGTCCTCCCAGCGACCCCCCTTTGGATGTCTCGCTATTGATTGGTGTTCACTGGACAAGGCCAAAAAAAGACACGACTCGTTTGTCAAGAACCGAGCTCTCTTTGCATATATATGCACGCCAGCCCTCTTGCATACAAAATGGACCCTCGCAGCAGCTGTATGCCAAACGCCAGTCCGTATTACACAACACATTCCTCAGAAAGTCAAGTCAAAGACAGCCAAAAAGGAAAGAAAGGAAAGGCATGGTCGACGCCAGGAGCTACGTGACGGCGCAGACGCAGCCACCCACGCTCAAGCAGCAAGCGCTACAGCAGACGCAGATGGACAGCAGCAGCACCAGCGAGCTGCAGCGGCGCGCCGTGGAGATCGCGGCCGAGAGCATGGCCGCGCTCTTCACGCCCAAGCGCGCGCGTCTTGAGGAGCTCGGCATTTCCATGAAAGAAGGTGGGCCAACGTCGGGCGTGGTTAGCGACGGCCTTGTGCAGGTCCACGAGAGCGCGCTGAAGCGACTGAAGCAGAGCGAAGATGGCGATGCTGCTGCTAATGGTGATGCCGTCGAAGAGCAGCAGTGCGGTTCTGCAGACGGCGGCGCGTGTCCACGACGCAGCTCGGGATCGGACCGCGACCTCGAGAGCGACGGCGCGAGCAGTAGTGCACCAGAGCAGCGCAAGACCCCACCGGAGAGCGAACAGCCCGCGCGCAAAGTGCGCGTGCGCAAGCCGACGTACGCCGTGCGAAAGGTGCGCTTATTGAGCTATTGCTTGTGTGTTTGTATAGCTAGCTGTACCATGGGCCTCACACGAATGTCTATTTGTCTTTATAGGAAGAGAAGGACGTGCTTCAGAAGCAGGTGCAGCAGCTTGAGGCCCAAGTGGCGTTCCTGAAGGAGCGCGCTGGTATCCCCATCGGCCCGCGACTGAGCAAACTGGGCGAATCGCTCTACCGCAACGACACGATCCGCGAGGCGCTGCGGCAGCAGCATCTCGGCCTCGCGAACGCCCAGTCCGCCGTGCTCGAGTGTCTGGTACGTACGCTTCTTATAACCAAACCATTGGTTGACTACAGGGACGACTTGGCGTGCCTCACTAACCGAAGGTCTTTCTAATGGAACTCTGTAGAACGCGCAGCAGACGAACCCGATGAGCTCGTACATCCGGCTGGGCACGACGTGGCACGACCGGCGCGCGACGCTGCTGGCGCTCAAGGACCGCAAGGTGCGCGACGCGTACGAGTACGTGATGGCGCGCGCGCGGGCGCTCGACCCGCTCAAGCCGCACGTGACGGACGACCGCTTCGAGGATGCAGTGGGCGACTACTGCTGCGTGCGCTTCGAGATGACGCAGTTCACGGGCGTGCAGAGCGTGCAGCAGGTCTTCGAGGCGCTGCGGTACTACTTGTTCAACATGGAGATCAGCATCTCGGAGAAGCTCGGCCACGTCACCACGCGCGACGACTACGACTTTGTCGACAAGAGCGTGTCGAACCACCGGCTGTTATCGACCGAGCACGGCATCGAGATTGAGCTCAACGGCGTCATGTTCACGCAGTTCTTTGAGAACCATGCGCCGTCGAATGGGAACCCATGCGGCGTCATCGCGGTCGACAGCGTCGACGTTGACGAGCTCCATCCGTACGCTACATCGGGACGTATCCGCAAGGACATCTCGGCCACGTGCGTGATCACGCACCACACACGCAAGAAACCGGACTCGGACGAAGAGGAGCTCGTGGTCGTGATGACGCGCGGCGCGTTCCTGCGGCTCCATCACTCGGACGTCGTCGTCCAGCCGCAGACGCTGCTTGAGGTGCGCGACGGCATCGCGCGCTGGGGCCACGCGATGCTCAAGTGCATGCACGACATGCTCTACCCCGAGGCCCCGGAGGTTTCAGAGATTTGATCCCCCAGTAAAGTCAGGGCTTACCGATGGTGATGACGGCAGTGGGCGAGTCAAGAAGGCAATGGTGGAGGACGACTTATTTATACGAAGCGAGGTGCAATAGGCCTATTCGCTGACTGGCGAGCGGGTGAGGGGCTATTGAGAAACGGATAGAGAAATACAAGTTTACAAGCCATGGCAACAACAACAACAGCGGCGCTGCGGTCGCTCAACACGACATTCGTGCGCAAGGGCATCGTCGCGGCTTCGACGGGCGACCACGAGCCGCGCGATCTCCCCAGCGAGGTGCTCGCGCTTCTGGGGAAACTCAAGAGCGAGTGCCAGGGCGTGTGTGAGAACGCGAGGGACGTCGGCAGCTTCATCCAGCTCTGGAAGGAGCGTTCGCTGCACCAGACGCTGCAGGCGCTTGACGAGAATGCTTCTACTACCACCAGTAGCTCATCGCCAGGCTCTCGAGACGGTGGTACTAGCCACGAGAAGCAGATCCAGGCGATCGAGATGCACGAGAAGGCCGGGCGCGAGATGAACGAGTTGCTGCAGCGCCACCGCAAGGAGACCACGAGGGATGCGCACTCGCGCATCGACTTGTTCGCTGAGCAGCTCACGGCGGTGCTCACGGAGCTCATCAAACCGGAGCTCGAAGACGAACTCGAGCGCGAGAGGGCGATCGTGCATCGACTGGTGCAGGAGAAGCAGCGACTCGACCAGGCGCAGCTGAGTCTGCAGCAATCGAACCAGGAGCTCTCTTCGCGCATCGACTCGCTGGAGAACGCCCCAAGTGGTGGAGGGGACGCGATTCTCTGCAACAAGCTGCGTGAGCGAGTACGAGAGCTGACGTCCGCCAAGCAGGAGCTGCTCGCAAGTGTTGCGGACATGGAGAAGGAGCGCGAGAAGCACCGCTGGGACATGGTGCAGATGAAGCAGGAGCTCGAGACCCAGCAGCGCATGTTCTTTCTGACCAAGGCCATGCACGAGAAGGAGACCAAGCAGCTCATGGCGCTCGTGCAGAATCGCCAGGCGCAGTTTGCGCAGGTGATGCAGGCGTCGAGCACCAACGGCTCGGTTAACGTCGCGGCTCCTCCTGCTGCTGGTGGAAATGGGGCTTGTCCGTTGCTGAGCTTGCCGCGTGCTGCTGGTCCAATGAGGAAGCATCAAGCGACGACGCTGGAAGTCTACGACCCAGTGTCCGGACACACGATCCAGTACGCACCCAAGAGTCCGCAGAAGCCGCGTGGCAACACAAGCGCAAGTAGCAACAGTGGCACAAAGACCGGAATCACGTTCACAGCATCGCCACCAGTGTCACCAAAACGAAAGGTCAGCACGCCATTTTCTAACCAGCAGCAGCGAGGAAGCGTGGATCTCAGTCCACCTCAAGCGACGAGTTTCTCAGAAGTCGCAACCGAGTCACGGGCCAGTCCAGAGCAATCATTACCCAGTAGCACTTCGCTGCCGAGTCCCAGTGGCCAGGTGCGCAGGCTCGTGTTCTCAGATCCCAGTCAGAATAATTTGTGAGTCTCCAGTCTCGCTTTCTTGGAATGGAGATGGAATGTTTGCCGGCGCGCTAGTGCTTGTGTGTGCGCTTTTTCATCCGTCCATTCATTCGTTTAGATCTCCTCTCACTCCCTGCAGCACGAGAAAGGCTTCCGGAGATCACCAAGAACGATCTCATTTAACCAGAGGTAAGTGAGAGGAGGCTGGTGATGCGTCCTGGGGCTCTCCCTGACTCGGTTCCCCCTCAGTTTTCGCTAACAATGTTGATTCGTGTGGACCAGGATCGCCGCTTGTCTCCCCTGCTGATAAAGGTGCTGCGAAGAACGAGCTCTGCATCCTCACCTCCAGAGGCGACGTTACGGGCCGCAGCGGGTTGTCTAGGTACGCCGGCCGCGCGTACTTCCTGTAGACTCCGTAGTCCAGCGTCCCACCGCTCTTCTTGCTCGCTGCTCGTCTCTTCCCAACAGTATCACCAGCAGCTAATGAGTGGCTCTCAGTCTCCTGGCTCTCATCCTTGGTCTCACCCAGCGACTCTGCGTGAGCGCCCAGAGCGTGTGGGGCCGTGGCGATCGGGCGTGCGAGCACGCTCCTCGTGAACCAGCCCTGTCTGTCGCGCTCCTTCTTGAGCTCGCGCCACTGGCCGCTGCGTTGCGCCGCGAAGCTCTGTACTTTGGTGACGAACTCCTCCTGGAACTGGTCAGCGGCGCGTATTTTCGAGTTGAGACCCTGCGTCAGGTACTGGTTCTCCGTGTGCTCGTGGCGCTTGACGCGCTCGCGCTGCTTGCGGAGCTCTTCGGTGCGCAGCCGCTCGCCAAACTCGCGCGCCGCCAGCGAAAAGTACTTCTTCTTACTGCTGCTATTCGCCTGTTGGCGTACTGGTGACGGTACCGCTGAAGGCTGGTCCAATGATGGTGAACGTATTGACGAAGACTGATGCTCAGTCTTCCCAAGGGGGGTCGTTGATGGCCGGTGATGCACACTCGCTGGCGCCGAGGTCTTATCGCCAGCAGCAGGTCCGTACACATGGCTCAAGGCGCGCTCGGCCCGCTTCTTGATCTTCTGCTCGCGCTTCCTCTCGTAAATGTGCTCGGCGAGATCGGTCTTGAGCCCCATGAGCTCCTCCTCGGCGGCATCGAGCCTCGCCGTGGCGATCAGCAGCTCACCGAGCGCCGCCACGTGCTTCTTTTGGAACTGATCGCGCTCGGCGAACGCGAAGTTGCGCTGCGACTCGGCGATGGCGGCGGCAACCTCGGCCTGCTGCCAGTTGTGCGCCGCGCTCTCCTGCTTGACAATGGACTCGTTCATGAGCATCAGGACCTCGTCGCGATGGGCAATCACGGCCTGGGTCTCCCGCTGAGCCTCGAGCTGCAGGTGCTCGGCCCGGGCTTTCTCCGCGAGACACTGGTGGAACTTGGCGGTCATGTCGTCCAGCGCAGCCTGGAGTCTCGTCACATCTGTTGTCAGAGCCTGGGTTTCAAGCTGCGCCTTGGCGAGAGTGTGTTCACTGAGCGCGTGAGCGCTCTTGGCCTCTTCGAACTGGGTATGGAGCGCATGGAAATCGTCGCTGAGCGTCTCAAAGGCGCGCTTCTTGCCCAGGTATTGGCTCTGAGACTGCTGAGCCTGGAGCTTGAGGTCCTCGACCTGGACCTGCAGGTGGCCAAGCTTTTCCTCCCAGACGCTACGTCCACCGCGGAGTCGAATGACCTCCGCTACGGCCGAGTGGCCCCAGTGCGTAGCCAGGTCTAACGCCGTACAGGAGGCGGCGTTCTTGGTCTTGAGGCTCGCGCCGGCGTTCAGCAGCACCTTGACGAGCTCCATGCGGCCCCAGAAGCACGCCAGATGCAGCAAAGTCTGCCCGCCGGCGTCGTAGTGGTCCACATCCACACCATCGTGCGCGAGCAGCTCCTGCAGCCGCGCCCGGTCGTTGTCGAACACGGCGTCGCGGAGCTGCGCGTACAGGGTCTCGCTGCTCACCATCGGAGACGCATTCGTATGGAGCAGAACGGCGCCAGTCAACCAGAGATGTGGTGCTGGTAAGCGTGTCGCTGGCGGTGAGCGAGCGAGACTGCCCTATTAATACGAGCTCATCGCAGGTGACTTGGGCTCAGATTAAGCTCAACCCAGAGCCTGAGAGATCTTGCGTTGTCGAGAAAGTGCTCATGGGGTTCACGTTGCCTGTCTTTCTATTTTGAACTGGAGAGCTAAGTTCAGAAGCCTCGGCGAGCGAGATTCACCGCTGAAAGCCCCGCGGCATTGGCACCGCAGCTTAGCAAAATCGCTCCACGACTCGCACGCTCGTGCTCCTTACGCAGGTGTCCAAGATGATGGAGGAGTCGGCCGTGGGCGACTTCGCCAACAGGTGCGTCTCCATGAGCGCCACTGGTGTGTGTCTCTTGTGTGTCCATGTTGGTGGCTGACGTTGTTGCTCTCCTGGATGTGTGTTTTAGACTCAAGTTTGAGTTCGAGGATCGCGTGTCGGGCGCGAGCGAGAACGACGAGTCGCAGGACTGGTTCGTGAACGACAAGCGCGACGACGACCGCGCGCCGTCGCCCACCAAGAGCGAGAACGCCGCTGGAGCCGACAGCCCCACTAACAAAGCAACCAGTGGCGCCACCGGGGCCACCTCAGCCGCAGGACCGCTTCAGCACCCAGGCCTGACGTCAAAGTCGTCCAAACTCGCTCTGGGTATCAAGAAGTCCAACACGGCCGAGACCGCCGAGGAGGTACCCAACATTGTCGAACACTGCTAGAAATTGGTGGAGAGCCAATTCCTAAGACTTCGTATCATTATCACAGGATGCGGACGAGTGCGGGGATTCCAAGGGCAAGACGGCGTTCCTGCACCACATTCCGCACGTGTACGGCATTTTGGTGATGGAGCTTGGCGCTGGAGACCAGGTACGTGTTTGGGTGGTTGGCTGTCGTGGCTCGTAGCTGCTCGTAACCATTGTCATGATAGATAAGCCAACACCTAGGCTCATGTGTGTGTGTGTGCGACTATGCTATGAATTGGTGTAGGTGATGGAGCGCCGGTACGGCTCCAAGTTCTTCCGCATCTACATCCCGCAGGTGCACGAGACGCAGACGGACTTCTGTCTCTTCGCGCGCAAGCGGCTCAACAAGCACAAGTACCGCTTCAGCCTGGACGAGCACGCGATGTCCAAGTGGCACAACCCGTCGTACGGCGGCAAGGTTGTGATGACGCCCACGCTGCAGGCCAAGCGGTTTAGACTCGTCGTGCCCAAGGCCGCGGCGCGCGTGAGCTTTGACATCGAGCAGGAGGCGCGCAAGCAGGAGCTCGTCGTCAAGCTCAACGCGCAGCCCAAACGCTTCAACCTCTTCCGCGGCCGCGCGGCTGGCGACGAGAGCTCGGACGTGTACAAGGCGCTCATCCAGGTAGGTACCTGACATGGTTCACCCAGGAGCCTCGTTGTCGAGATCGCTGACATTGCCAGGCGCTGCGCTTGATGATCTTGTGCCCTCGTGAAACATGAGCAGAAATTCATCAACCCGGTGGTCGAGGTGCGCTGTCCAAAGTCCAACAACACGGTCTTCAAGATCGAGAAAGAAGGCGTGAGTTGGCTGCCTGCCTGACTGACTAACTGGGTGCGATGATGACGGGTGGCTGGACGTCCTTGGTGGACTAACTCTGTACGGTGTGCTACCTGCCTGCAGGACGTGGGCTTCGAGAAATACATCGTCACGTACATGCGACCGTTTTCATTATTTGTCAGGTACCTTCGTCATCTCATCCACCTTCACCCCTCTTGCTTGAAAATGCGTACACAGACACTGAGAATGTTGACGTGTGATCCCCATTCTCCGTGACGTGTAGCTGCTGTATCGCAGTTGGAGTGGAAGCTCATCTACTCGACTGAGAAGAGAAAGCACACAAGCCCACGAGACCGCATTTAAGAAGAGTGCTTGCTTGAATGAGGGTGTTCTTTCAATAGAGATTTCCCCACACGCCTGCCTTCACCGCGATGCGTGTACGTACATGCGAGAAGTCCAGCTATCCTTGGCGCACTTGCTTTCGCTGTGGCAGTCCCTTGCCTCCGACATTCTTGAGCGACTGGCTCACCGCCAGCATCATCTCGATGCCGCGCAGCTCTCGCACCTGGCCTTTCACAGTTTGGTCCGCTTGACAGAGTTTCGCGAGCAGGATCGCCACGTTCTTGCGCGCGAGACCGTCTGGTAGCGACCGGAGCGCGTCCACAAGCGCCTTGAGGTTCTTGCTGCTGCTGAAGAGCTTGGCATCCTGCTGGTTGCGGTCCGACTGCATCGTGATGAGCACTTTGACAATGTTGCCCACCAGTCGTTCGCGAGCGCTGGTCTCCTGACTGGACGAAGCAGAGGGTCGATAGTCCTCTGTTTGCCCATTCGAGAGCACGATCGCCTGGAACATGGCGTGCACGGCGCGCTTCTCTCGCAGGTACTCGCGCACGTGGAGCTCGTGGACGCACCAGCCGACGTGGCACCAGATCTGCGCACAGAGCTGCCACGTTTCACCTGGAAGCTGGCTGCTAGTTGTCTTGTTGTCTGCATTGCTGGCATTGGTGCTTGATAGGGCTTGGAGACACATTCGGTAGAGCAGCTCCAGCAAGTCACGCTCTGTGAGCTGTTTCGCGGTCTGAACGAAGTCGTTCGAGCTCATCGTACTCTCGTTGGTGACTGGTGTTGTTCCAGCGGCCAGCACTGGGTGCACCCGACAGAGCAAACTGATCGCACGAGAGAGAACGAGCACCAGGTTGCTAAAGTTACCAGGATTCATGGTGCTGAAAATGCCCGTGAGCGTCGTGACGAAGTCGCTGGTGATCAGATCGACGCGGATGCGAGCGTCTGCGTGGTAGCTCAGGTTCAGCAGCGCCGCAAGTGCTCGCTCGGCTATTACTTGCTGCGCTTCACCCTCCGATGATCTGGTTTTGAAGTCGCTGCTTACTGCGGCTTCACCAGCTATGCTCAAGAGATCTTGGATAAGGCGCAGTCTCACAGACCCCTCCAGTCCGTCCACAGCAGCTCGGAACGCCTCGGCAGTCGACAGATTCGTGAGAAAGCCCAGCAAATTGGACAAAAGTCTCGGATCCATCGCCTTCCAGGTGGTGAAGGCTGTAGCGATGGCTTGAATGCAGTCTTGAGGCCCCTGCGCAAATTCTCGGATCCCATGGTCGTCACTGCTGAGCGTGAAGCAAATGCTAGACGCAGAGAGCATGAGGTTCTGCTTGGACACTCGATCGAAAGTCGACAACGCCTCGTTGCTATTGGTCGTGCCCTGGTTGGTATCAACTGACAGCTGGATGAGCGCCAAAAGAGTTGGCAGGACGGACTTTGTCGCTGTCATCACGCGCTTCCACGACTTCGACTCGACTGCTTCCTCAAAGAACCGGAGAACGCTCGCCTGTGTGCTCCAAGGCAACGCCAGCGAGGTTCCAGCGTGAACATCGGCGGCCCTTGTGAGCGCTGCGAGTACGCATTTTCGGAACGCAGCGTTCTGGTACAGCACGATCTGGTTGCGAGGACAGTTGCCCATCGCTGCAGCGGCACAGTTGATCATCGCACTGACAATCAACTCGCGATCCTGGCTGCTATCTTCAGCTTTGTCTTGGCTCGGTGTCTGCTCTGTCTCGAATATACTGACGAGCCGACCGCAGAGCTTGTGCAGCTCACTCGACGTGCGGAACAGCGTGCGCGCGCTTTCATTCTTCTCGAGGAACGGAAGTACGAGCTCGTACGCGACCCACGACGGGTGCACCATTCCTAAAGCACCTTGTCCTTGAGCATCAGCTTCGGCTCCCTGGTTCTCTTGGAGCTCTTGGTTGTCCATCACAGGAGGACGATGGGTCTCCTCCATTCGTTTGAAGAGCTCTGCAAGAAACTGCAGCTCATAGGTCTTGGTGCGCTCATCGTCACCCTCACACTTCTTCGTATTCGCGAGCTTCACTTCCAGTTGCGTCTGCGCGATCGAGTCTTCGTAGTCGCCCGCGATGATCGAGTGCTGCTCGACGACATCCTGGTTCCCAGGCTCGAGCTGCAGCGCCTTCTCCATATCCATCGCGGCGTCCTTCCAGCGTTTCTGCAAATGCCACGCCGCCGCACGCCGCGAGAGCGCCTTGACGTGCTCCGGGTTGACGAACAGCGCGCGCGAGCTGAACTCGACCGCGTCATCCAAGTTGTTCATGCGCAGGTGGCACTGCGCGAGGTTCGTGAGCACCGCGACGTTGAAGGGCGCCTTGTCGAGCGCCTGCATGTACGAGTGGGTCGCGGCCTTGTACTGCTTCCTCTTGTAGCTCAGGTTGCCCTGCTGCTTGCACTCTGCCGTACAAAGACACATAGAGCTATGAGTCCTAGCCCAGGGTCAGCTATGCAAATGGACACCACCAGACTCACTCTCGGCGACGCGCTCTTTCTCCTGCTTGGTGCGCTGGCGCTTCTCAATATCCTCCTTGAACTGACTGCAGAAGTCCGGGTTGTTGGCCTCGAACTCCTTGTTGCACTGCTTCTCAACCAAAGCGTCACGCTCGGCGTTCTCCTCGAGCGTCACCGGATCCTGCGGCTCCCACTTCGCCCACATCGAGTAGTCGTTCGCGTCGCGCTCCTTGTAGGCGGCGAGTGCGCGGCTCGCAGCAAACTGGGCCCTCTCCTGTTTGCTCGTGCTGTGCTGGCTGTCGTTATGTTCATCGTCGTCGTCCTCGACAGAGAAGCGCAGCTTGGCCTTCATCCACCAGTTCTCGCGCTCCTCGTGCTTGTGCTTGCGCTCGCGCTCCTGCTCCCGGCGGACGCGCTCTTCTTCGTGCTTGATGGCCTCGAGGCGCTCGGTCTCTTCTTGCTCGGGCGTCTGGTAGCCTGGGATCTGGTATCGGAGAATCAAAGTAGAGAGCCCAATCAGAGCACTGCACAAACTATAGCGTTGGGAATCCGCGTGTACGGACGCGTACCTTGCACTTGTTTGGGTCAAACGTGCCGTTCTTGATCTCTTCCATCGCCTGCGAGATCTACATTCGGCCACCATCGGCAACGTCAGATACCACACACAAGAACAGGATCCTCTGGTGAGCGATAGAGCCATAGACAGAGAGAAATAGAGAGGCGTACCAAGTCCATGCGGTTGGCAAAGTCGTCGACCTCGCTGGGCGAGATGCCCGAGCGGAACTCCATGTCGAGGGCGCGGATGGGATCCATTGCGTCTGAGTGGATGAGGTGTTTGAGAGTGGATGGGTGGTGATATTGTTGCGGCGTTGCTGGTGGTCGTGCTTTGGGAGTGAACTGGGCGCTTTCCGGAGCGGCGAGTTCGAGAAAAGGCTCCATGTTTCCGCGCCGCTTCACGTCCGCGACCTTTCGGGTCCAGATCCTGGTGGTATACAGTGTGCAGGAGAGGTATACATACAGTGAGCAGCGCTGAAATACGACCGAGAGGAGAATTCGCTCCTCGCAATTGAGAGCAGTGCTGCTGCTGCTGCTGATGACGGTGATGACGATGCTGGCTGGCGGCGTGCAGGTTTGAGACTGATCGAGCTGGGCAGAAGAGCCTACTTGGGAGAGCGTCTGCTCTCGTCGGCGCTTTGCTGCTCACACTCCTTAAATCGAATCATCTAATGCTGCTGACTGAGGTGGTGGTGTTGTAGAGGCACCTGCTGCCCATTTCCATTCTTGCAGATGTCGCTCATTGGGTTGCGATGCTGACCGTGATGCACTCCGCCGTGTCTCTGGCTCCAGTCTCCAACAGACATGGGTGCTTGGTGTTTCAGCAGGAGCGGACGGACGGGCTTGATGGCGCCAACACTATGATGTCCTCATCAATAGTCCTCACTGCTGGCTGCTATGGTGAAGCCACCCAGCTCGCTTCTCGCCCGTTGTCGATGGATGACTTCCCGCTTTGGGCAGACGCGAAGCAAATCTCGCACCTGGATCCCTGAGAGTTCAGCTCTTCAGCACTGATCACGGCGATGCCTGGCATCTTTCGTGGTCGCTCTCAGCAAGGCGATCATTTTCGTCGTTGGAATCTGAATCCTCATCTCGATGGTCAACGCCAGCTTTCTGGCCTCGTCCGCGCTGGCGACGTCGGTTGCGGATGGCTTGGACGGCGATCCTTCTTCAGCGGCTTCACGGACAGCTACACACCCGAGTTTGCTGCGGGTGCACGTGGGGTTCGTTCGCTCCACGACTCACTCACACATCATGGCCAACGTCTAGAGCGTCGGCAGCTTGAAGCCTTCCTCTAGGACGCCAGCACGAGTGCTACTGATTCCAGTCGACAGCTGTGTATGGACGCGCTCGCGTTGTTTACTTCACGCGCGCGCTCGTCCCTGTCGTCAACCCCTTGTCTGCATTCGCGTTGCTGCGCGAGAATCCGACAGCTCTCGCTCTCGCGACAGCAACTGTCTTGCGCTGACACTCTGCGTCGTGGCGTCGTCGTCGCGGCGCTGACTGGTGATCGTCAGGGGAGACAATCGCTCATGCAATTCATCAAAGACACACACACACGCACATGCGCCAACACACAACACCACGCTGATCTCCACTTGACATTGCTCCATAGAAATGCTCGCCTTGATCTCGGCGGAACTGCGCTTGGCGCTCAGGCGCAGTGGCACAGTTTGGCCAACTCGCGTCTCGCCCGAGCTCCAGTAGCTGCCTGGAGGCCAGGAGATTGTAGCGCGACAAGGCACGCGCCAGCCGCCCATAGCGAGCTGCAAGGTGCGTCAGTTCATGCACATGCATGCTGGCGCGTAGCGTACAAGCACCGCTGGCGTCACATGACGCCTGGCATGAGCATGAACAGGAGCATGACGCCTCTTTCGAGCGCGCATTCCGCCAAGGAGCAGCGCTCTCTGCTTCAACCTGCTTGAACGCAATCCAACGGCACTGCACTCGGCGTTTGTATCGCCACCGGTCCCTGCCTCAGTTGGCTTGCTTCTGTCGCGAATCCGAGCCGCAATGGGCCAAAAGCGATAGGCGCATAGACACTTCGAGTCAAACCACGTCACAGGTCTTCTATTCAAGCTGCATCCAGTACGCCCTTCTTTCTTTCGGCCCGTTTTTCACAACGGCACGACCGCGAAGCGAGAAAGAGTGGGACGGCCGATGTAAAGAGCGTCCCGGAAGCTCGGCCGCTCCTCTCCATTCCCTGGCAAACAACGCGCAACATCTTGCTTGTTGTATGGCGCCTGCTTGCAGTGGGTGAGCGCGTCGTTTCCGACGGAGGAACCGGCTCTCGAGCCAGTCAGTGTCGCCCCTTTGTGAAAAAGCGCGCCGCAAACGCAAACTGACTCTTGTCTTGTGGTTTTGCGCGCCGTTGCGTAGCGCCAGCTGCTGGCGCCAGTGGATCGGCACCGGTCATTTCGAAATCAACCGGCCAGCGCACAACAGCCCCAAGCTCCGCCTTTGTCCCCCCCGTCGCCCCAGCCTCCGCCCCTCTTCCTTCAAAACAGAGCGATTCCAAGAAAATGAGCGAGTACGGATACGCGAGCTACGAGCAGCAGACGCAGCAGCTCCCGCCGCCGCACCACCAGAGCGGCGAGCGCCCCAAGCTCTTCATGATGGAGCCGCCGCCGCAGCAGCACTCGGCCGCCATGACCACGCACATGGCTGTGCTCGAGGGCTACCAGCTCGTGGGCCACGCGCACGGCACGCCGCACCACCACATGACCCCGCAGCACCATGCGATGACCCCGCAGCACGCCATGACGCCGCAGCACCATGCGATGACTCCGCAGCACGCGATGACGCCTCAGCACCGCCGCGAGTTCGACCACGAGCCGCTCATGATGAACGTGCAGACCAACAGCCAGGGCTACTACGCGCCCATCGGCGCGCAGATGCTGCACGTGTCGTCGGACTACAACTACGCGTCGAGCAGCCCGGGCGTGACGCCATCGGGCTCGGCGTCCGGTACCAAGCGCTCGCGCGAGGACCTCAACATGAAGGAGAAGAAGCGCATGTTCAAGCTGAACGACCGCATCAACCAGCTGAAGGACGTGCTCGACGAAGCCGGCGTGCAGACGAAGAAGAACAAGCAGTCGATCCTCGACAACGCCGCGCACTACATCGAGATGCTGCGCAGCAACCTGTTGATCGCGAAGCAGAAGGCCGAGCGTGCTGAACGTGAAGCTGAGAACTTCCGCCAGCAGTCGCTCAAGAACTCGTCGAGCGCGGACAAAGTAGTGAAGGGATGCTTCCAGAAGACGACGACGCCTCGCGTTGTCGTGGGCCTCGACATGCAGCCGGTGACGTTCAACGGCGCGTTCTTGAAGCACACGGGTCAGACCGACGCGGCGCTGAAGAAGAAGAACGCGCTGAAGGCGTTTTTGTGCGCCAACACCGAACAGTTAGATCGCATCGTGAAGCGCGCGAGCGAAGGCAAGAAGTCGACGAGCGAGATCGTCGAAGCGTCCACCGCGAACGGCGTCGCGCCGGTGAACCTCATGGTGTCTGTGATCACGGACGACAAGGGCAAGCCGAGCAACGTGGAGTTCAGCGTCCTCCCGCTGGAGAAGAGCTCCTCCGAGCCAGCGCCAGTGAAACAGCAGAAGATTACCAAGAACGTCTCCAAGAAGACGACGAAAGCCTTGAGCGTGGGCGAGGAGGCGCCGCTGGGCGAGCAGTCGGACGCGTCGGCGTCGGACGTGAGCGAGGTGCCGTTGTAAAGGAGCCAGCTGATCGGTGGTTGGTCGGCGGCTGTCAAGGACATGCAGACTTCTTACTGGGTGAGCAGTTCATCTTAATGGAGCGACGTGAGCCGCAGGGTGCGTGGCCCGTGGTCGTTGTATTATATAAATTATACGTGAAGTTTGATAGTAGTGTTGGGCTTGGTACTGTGCATGCGCACGAGCTTGGTTCATGCGAGAGGTTGTTGCTTTTGGTGTAAAGACCAATCTACAGGTTTCCTGACATCGCGAGAGTCTCCGTCGTCGACCGCACGAAACCCGAGGCGCCTTTCGCGACGCAGCGCGAGCGCACTGCTGAGAGACGTCCTTCAAGCTCACCAAGGCAGAGCGTGCGCCGCGACTTCGAGTGCATGCTCAAGACGGACGGCTACGCGTCCAGTATCATCCTCAGCAAGGCAAGGGCCGCGACAGTGTCTCCCGACATCAACCTCGCCGGCAAGCGCGTCGATCGAAGGGTGTGGGGCGGGAGCGCGGAGTGGAGTGGAGATGCACGACGTCAACGAGGACTACACCAGCCAGCTGCTGTCGCGGCAAGGTGGTCCCCATGTACGGCGAGGGCATGGCGATTCGCGGAATGCGACGCTCTACCAGCGACATCCATGCACAAGACGCTGAATCGCGACGTCAACGCGGCGCTGAACATCGTGTACATTTTCATGGCAGCGACCCTGCACGGCGGGCGATCGTACCTATCAAACCAATCTCACGCATGCCGCTCGTTGAGGTGGAAAAGCGCGTGAGAGGGTGTGGAGGAGCACCATATTCTTGGACGCAGCGAGGTGTCAAGAGCCCAACAACAACAACAACAACAACAAACAACACCTCTCGGAAGGTTCTAAAGCGAGTGCGTGCAGTATCGACGTCTTATAGCAGTGACCCCCATGCCATTGCGCATCTCCTGGCTAATGGGAGACGAATTTCAACACGAGAGCTACACGACGCCAAAGCGCGGCACGTACAAATAATAGCAACGCAAAAATCAACCGATAGCAGCGCAGGTGTTGACCGTTTGGTCTGATCTGATCTGCGCATGACCTCGAAGCTCTTGGACGTGGATGTCGCCTCAAAACGAGCAGCACTCGGACTTGCCGGCGTTGCGCTCCGACAGGCGCTGTTGCTCCTCGAGCGAGATGCGGCTCGCGCTCGAGCCCTTGCGCACTTGGTGGTTCTCGTAGTCGAAATTTGCCAGAATCGTCGTGGCGGTGAGCGAAAAGGCCTGCCAATTCGCAAATCCCAAACGTTGGTGCAAGCGTCAGAAACAGATAGGTATCCGTCGAGGTTCAACCGTTACCAAGCGATCGGTGCAAAAGTGTGCACCTGCTCGACGTTCTGCGCTGTTTTCGCAGAGGCCTCGATGAAGTAGAGCCCGTGCGCTTGCGCCCACTCGCGGCCTTCTTCCTCCGTCACCTGGCGCTCTCTATAGTTCACAGATAGCAACAGTCAAGCATGCGCTGGTGAGTCTCCATCGAGGCATTTCGTGTTCGAGCTCAGTAGACATAGCGCACCTGTGTGAGAGGTCGCACTTCATGCCGACGACCATGATCTCGATGTTCTCGTTCTGCGAGTTCTGATGGCACTCCTGGAGCCATCGCCCGAGGTGCTCAAAGCTGTCGCGTCTGTTGGTGTCACACACAGGTTAATAGCAGCATCAGCGACCAATGCGCTCATGTCCAGCAAGTCGATCAGCATCCACCGCAGAAAAGGCAGCACACGCACCGCCCGATGTCGTACACGAGCAGCGCGCCGTCGGCGCCGCGGTAGTACGAGCGCGTGATCGACAGGAACGTCTCCTGCCCTGCTGTGTCCCAGATCTCGAGCTTCACCTTGCGGCCGTCGAGGTCGAGCAACTTGGCGCCGAACTCGACGCCGATCGTGAGGTCGTGGATCGGCTGGAAGTGCTGCTCCGTGAACTGCAGCAGCAGCGACGACTTGCCCACCTCTGTTGTGGTTATCGCGTCGCCACACACACGTCACAGACAGCAGAATACATTAGCACCACCACAGCGTCATCGCCGTCATATCCACGCAAGCACAGCCAATTCACGTGGCGCTCACAGCACAACACTCTCCGAGAAAGAGCGTGAAGGGAGAGAGAGAAAGTGTGCGCGCAGCTCTCACACAAGAGAAGCCACACACACAGAGCTCCACACAATCGCATGGATGGAGAGAGGCGCGTACCCGAGTCGCCGATGATAATGTACTTGAGCGTCACAAACACCATCGCGTCTCTATGCTCTGCTGGTCTGTAAGAGGCGCGCGTTGCCTTTTGCTGGCGTTGCTCGAAGCTCTTTTTCTTCGGCCTGCTGTCGCGTGTGGTGCTTTTGAGCTTTCTCACACGCACAGGTGAATGATGCGGCTTCAAAAGAGAAACACCAAAAGATACAAAAGAAACCAGATGGAGCAGAGTGGACTCTTTGGGTGCCCCACAATGCGATCTGGATCGTCACAGATAGACCGAATCATGGACAAAAATGGGTGCAACCTGCCAAAATGGCTTCAAAGCGTGGAAGAAGAGATCGAATGGGAGGAACGATAATGTGGGGTGGAAAATGCATGTTGCTTCTCTCTCTCTCTCTCTCTCTCTGCATTTCACGACGGCAGCGCCATGCGAATAGACTTCTGCTGCTATTGCCCAGGAGCGAGGGTGCTTCACTTCTTGGCGTTGACCTCGATCGTGTGGTCATAGTCGATCGTGGGGATGACCGACTGGATGAACTTGAGGAACAGGAAGAGGTACTGGTCGCTGCGGATCTCGCCGCCGCTGCTGCCACCACTGGCTCCGCTATCCGCCGACATGTCCTTCATGTTTGCCACGATGCGCTTCATGACGGCGCCGTGCTGGCACGGGTGGATCGACGCGTGGATGAGCGCGCCGCGGTGCGGGTGCGGCTCCATCGTGACCGTGCGGTTCGCGTAGTCCTGCATGATGTCCTCGAACATCTCGTCCGCGCTCAGCGGGCGGTTCTTCTCGTCGTACCCAAAGAGCCACACACGCGGCGTCTGGTAATACTTGTCGTACGTGATCGACAGGTCGTACGTGCGCGTGTACAGGATCGCGTCGTTGTCGTCGTCCGGCTCGCTCGCGACCAGGTAGCCGCCGCTCGTGGGGCCAAGCGCGGCCTCGTCCTCCACCAGGTTGTCTTCCTCTTCGAAGGAGCTGAGGTCCGGTGCATCGGACGACGCCGCGGTCGCTCCAGCGCCAGCTGCAGGCACAAAGTGCTCCATGACGATCGCGTCTAAGATGCCGCCGCCACCACCGCTGTTGCTGGTGGGGGCAGGCGGCGCGTGGCTCGTGGTTGTGGCAGAGGGGATGAAGTCCGCGTCCATGGAAATGTGTTCCAGCTCGTCCGCCACGTCTGTCGTTACGATAATAAGCGAGATCGTGAGATGTCTTACACAAATGACAGCGTAACGCAATGCTGGCTGCATCACGCATTTACGTACCGTTCACGTCGTTAGAGACGCCGGATTTGGCGTACGACGACGCGGCGATCCACTCGTCTTCGCCCTCCACGGGACGCTCGGTCTGGTAATTGAGCTCCAGCGACGTCACGCGACGCTGGCATGGCACTGACACCCACGCATCACATTATACGACAACGGTCGGCGTCAGAATTATTCAGAATCAGCACACGAACAACACAAATCGCGACTGCTCACCGTTCCGCGTGACGAGGTACTGCTTGTCCGCCGGCAAGTACGGGCGGTGCAGGCTCGGGTCGCCGCTCTCCCTGCACACACGCGCACACATCCACCCAGTTGTTCGTTAATACACGCCGCCATTCCATCAACCCACGTATATAAAGAGAGGCGCCTCCTTACCATCGCCAGGTCGGACACTTGTACACGAGCAGGTCGCCCGCCTTCACGAACTCCTCGGGCGTGAGCAGCCCCTTGTCCTCGAACGACGACTCCTTGAGCACGGGCGTGAGGTACTCGCGCACGCCGTGGAAGATGCCCTGCATGATCTCTCTCTTGTTCGCTGCGCGACGGGCGGCGCTTCTTTGGGTTTGTGGCTTCTTCGCGTTGAAGTGTTGCCCCGCTTTTCTCTCTTTTCTCCAAGACTGTTCTTTGTGGCAGAACTCCTGGGTGTCCCCTTTACAAGTGCCACATCTAATTTAGACGTTTGTTGGGGATCAGGCAGCGTGTTGAGATTTCTTATAAAGATGAGTGGAACAATTGGAATCGAAATTGAAACGCTGTTGGTCCGAGCTGCCCTTCATCCGGCAGTGCGTCTGCTCTTGTTGTCACGGCTCTCTCTCTCTCTATCATGCGGCATGGGTCATTATGTATGTGCTCATGCATGTTAATCTCGCTATCATATCAAGCATGCTCCAGCTGCAGCTCCACAATGTGGTCGGCGGGCTCTTTTTGGCGCTCAACTCGCAGCTCAAGATCGGCGACTTCATCCCGGTGGGCGTTGCCAAGGGCCTCGTGCACCGCGAGTCGCCGCGCTACACGACGGTCGTGAGCATGGACGGCGCGAAGAACCACGTGCCCAACAGCTTCTTCCGGTGCAAGCCCATGGCGAGCTTCACGCAGCGCCCCAAGCAGGACATCGACCGAAGGTGATGGTGGCCACTTTCCAGTCTTTGTTGACCCTTTTCTTCCCTGAACTGGCCCGTGGTTGCAGTACAGTAAGATATCTATGTTCCTCTATCAATCTGTGTCAGAAACCATCAGTATTGTTCAATTTAATACACGCTTTTACAATCTAATAAGTGAGCTCTGGCAATCGCTGCAGCGGAGGTCGCGAAGCATTTGCTCCATGCGCCTGCCGTGGCAGAAGCTCATGGGTTTCCGCGTGAGCAGCTTCATCGCCGGCAGCGGCGCTGTTGCTACGACCCCAAGCAACCCATTGCGTGGCCCATTCCTCTGCGAGCAGGTGCGCGTGCGCCTCTCGCCCGCGTTTGACCGCAAGACGCACCCGAACGCAGCGCTCGAGAGCTCCATCGACGGCGTGTGGCACGAGTACAAGGAGCGCTCGCCGCGGCTCTTCAACGCGACCAAGTTCCGCCTTGAGGCCATTAGCGAGCAGCAGGCGGCAGCTCAAAGCGCACAACTGCTGGTGCTCGACTGGGGGCTCACGGACTACAAGACGTACCTGGGCACGTGCTGCTCGACGAACGTCAGTCGCTTCATCGCAGACGGCAAAGCGCTGGGCGATAGTGAAAGCAATGAGTTCGCGTTCCTGTCGCGCAAGGTGGGCGTCGCGGCCGTGGTGGAGACGGCGGACGCGCACATCGCGCTCATCAAGCGCAGCAAGTCCGTCGGCGTGTACCAGGACATGTACGACACCCCCGGCGGCCACCCCGAGCCTTCTGTACGTGGCGCAATCTTGTGCATAAACGCCACTCTTTGACAGGGTATTTGTGCAACTCACCGCTGTGGTTGCTCTATGCTATGCTATGACAGAACGTGGGGCTGACAGCCGAGTCGCTGGCTGCATTGGATGGCGCTGATAGCCCCGCAGAAGACAAGGAGCGAGTGGAGACGGCGGCCGTGCGCGAGTTCTTCGCGTCGATCGTGAACGAAGTGCATGAGGAGATCAACTTGGCCGAGAGCGAGCTGAGCGCGCCGCCGCTGCTGCTCGGCGTCGTATACCAGGCCGAGGCCTGCACCCCGAGCTTCTGTACGTTATTGTGTGTCTGTCGAGCTTTAAGCCGACAGTGTTGATGCAATAGGTCGGCTAATAACGAAATGATTGTGTGTGTGTGTATGAAACAGCGTTCTACATGCGCACTGGGCGAACGGCGGCTGAGCTGATGGAGCTCTACAGGGCGGGACCTCAAGACGTGTTCGAGTCCTCGAAGCTCGAGCTCGTCGACGCTCGCAAGCTGCTCGCAGAGGACGACCCAGCCTTCTTGTACGTCTCTTGCTGTGTGCTGTCATAGCATGTGCTTAGATCACTGAACCCCACCGGTCTTGTCAATCCCTTCGCGTTTGTTCACAGAGACCGCCTGACACCGTCAGCACGCGGAAGCCTCTTGCTCTGGAAGGAGTACGTCGTCAGTCGTCATTAATGATCTCTCTGAGCCGGAGCCTGCTGATGGAATCGAATGAACCGGTGACTATCGAGCTATTGGTTTAGTTCTGTATCCATTATGCACTTAATCCTAACATGCACTAGCATCCAAGTGCAACGCAAGCTAGACGATATCCATGATGAGCGCGACGCCAGCCAAGACCCAGCGGGCCGGCAGACTCTTGGTCTTGAGCTGCGCCGAGAAGACGTATGTGGGGCCGCGCGTCTCGGTCTTGTAGCACGGGCAGATGAACGACCCCTTGACGTCCAGCTTGTCGCTCGCCACGGCCTTGCAGTTGATCACGGGCATGGCGCTGAACATCTCCTTTGGGTTGGACTTGTCGACCGTGTTGTTGGTCGCGTCCCAGCGCGCGCCCATGAGGAAGAGCCCGTGGACGTAGGCGCCGTCGCGCGAGGGTGCGTCGATCTCCGTGTTCTTGCGCTTGAGCACGTCGGTCTGCACCACGAGCTTGTCGAGCTCCCACTGGTTCTTCTGCGCCGTCACCTGCATGATGGCCGTGAGGAACGACTGCGGGTTGATCATGCCCGAGAGCCACGTCACGCGCGGGATATCCGCCGGGTTCTGCGTCCACTCTTCCAGCTGCTGCAGCCGCGCCTCGAGGTTCGTGAGCCACGAGCCCAGGGGCCGCATGCTCGGGAACGCGAGCTTCTCCCACGACTTGGGGACTCTATCGAGAAACAGCGACTCCTGCACAGCCTCCATTGAGTCCGACATCGTCAGCTCCCCTGCAAAGCCCAGCTGGAGCTCATTGAGCGACCGCACAATCTCCACGAGCAAGCCGTTCATCGTCTCGCACTCCTGGATGAACACGTTCTGGTACGGCCCCATCTCCTCCAAGCTGCGCGCGATGTCGTCGCACTCGAACTTCTTCTCGCCCACGCGGGACATGACCATCTCGAGCCCGGCCTTCGCGATCTCCATGGGGCTCATGGCCGCATCCCCGGAAGCTGCATCACGTGGCTGGAGCTCCATCAAAGTGCGGAACAAATTCTCGCTCTGCGTCGTGCGGAAGTCGATCTCGGCGTTCGGATGGAGCCCAAAGGCCAATGGCGAGTCCGTCTTGAGCTCCGTCTCGATGTGCTCGAGGTATTTATCGTAGGACGACGGTGCAAGGCACATGAACGACGGACCCTTCTCGTCCCCAACGAATGGGAACATCTCCATCTCATCCAGCAATTCATCGCGCATGTAGAACTCGAGGTACGTGTTCGCCAGCAGTCGGTCAAAGTCGTTCACGATGTGCCCGCCGTACATGATCTCGCCGAAAATGTACCTCAAGTCAGCCCATGGGATCTTACCACCGGCCGAGTTCTCCAGATAGTTCTGCAAGCAAATGGCCGAGTCGCGCAGGTCGCCGAGCGAGAACGGGTACATCATGTTGTAGCCCAGCGGACCGTACATCTTGCGCTCCATGAGCACGGCGTGGAAGTGGCACAGCCCGAACAAGATCGACTTGACTTTCCCCTCGGCCTCTTCGATGTACTCCTTTGGGAAGCTCACGAAGGCGCGCTTCAAGTTGGCTTTCAGACCCGACGGAGGCTCGTTCGTGAGCTTGATGCACCGGTTGAGCACGCCGATGGGGATCGAGTTGGACGGGTCCGACGTCAGGAACAGTCTGAAGTTCTTGTGCGACCCCTCGAGCGCGAACTCGTCGAGTTTCTTCTCGAGCGCGATGAGCCAGCGCGGCATCAAGTGGATGTTGTTGAGGATCACCCAGTGGCCGTTGCGGTGCGCGACCTCGAGGCGGTCCATGGCAAACACGTCCTGGCCCTGGCCCATGGACACATTATGATAGCTCACGCCGCGCTCAAAGCCGTACTTGACGCTGAGCTTGTCAACCCCAGCCACGACGTCAGCACCTGGGGACAGGATGAAGTACAGCGGCGTCGTGGGCGTCGAGTCCAGGTACGAGTTGTCCATCACCTGGATCGAGTTGAGCGCCGAGTCGCAGTCGCAATAGTTGCTCCCGTTGGGCAGCACGTGCCGCACGAACTCGTTCACAGCGACTGTCATGCGATCCGGTCTCAAGCAGCGCACCACGAGCAGCTTGAGGAACGGCGTGCGGTCCAAACCGGACCAGTCCAACGGGAGCTTCTCGGACTCGGGGGTCACGTGGTTGTACCACTCGCGGAACCGCGACGAGGCCTCTTTCAGGTCCTGGGGCATCTTCTGGAACTCGTCGAGCGCCGCAAGCGTGTTGATCGCGTTCCACTGGGCGTTCGGGAGCCAGTCGATCGGGTTCGGCTCGGCTTCGCCACCGACGACGGCCTTCTTGGGGCCGCGAAGCAGGAACTGCATGTAGTTCTCCTGAACCTTGGCGTCGTCGCCCAGGATCCCGCGCTTCATGAGGTTGAACGTGAGTTGCGAGAGGAAGATGAGCTTGTGCGACTCGAACAAACCGCGAGAGACCCACGTGAAGATCGTGATGCGCAGCGACTCCCTCAGGTTCAAAACGCGCTCGCTCTGCTTCTCCGAGACCGTGGCGCGGTCGATCGAGTTGTAGAAGAACGTGACAAACGAGTCAAGGCTGTACCGGTACATGTGGTCGATCGCACTCAGCGTTGTGAGCAAGAAATAGAGCATGGCACCTTCAGCGGCCACGGGCCGATAGAGCTCGCGCGTGTTGTTGATGATGATCTCGGTCTCCTGGTTCTTCTTCACGGAGATGGAGATCTCCGTCGCCTTCTTCTTCGTCTCCTCCAGGCTCTCGATCAGCGGCACGTCGCTCAGGATATCGTCCGGTGCGTTCGCCAATCGCTCAAGGAGCTGGTCCTCAAGCTCGACCAAGTCGATCTTGAACTTCTGGAACGCGAGCACGAGCTCTTGCTTCTGGCGCTCGAGCTCCGGTTGCTCCTTTTTGACCACCTTCTCCAAGAGTTGGTCCTCCAGTCCGCTCTCCGTCGCGATAAAGTTGATGAGTGTGCACTGAGCGGCGATCTCGGGCTTGTAGTGTGGGTTCGAGAGCTTCGTCTGCAGGTACATGAAGAAGTTGGGGTCGTACTGGACCTCTTCGCCCGCGAGCTTGAGGAACAAGTTGGAGCCCTTCTTGTACACTGCGCGACTCAGCACCGGGTCCAGCGTCGCGTCGATCTCCTCGTCGATGTTCTCAATGATCACCACGTTGCCGTTCACGATCGCGGACTCCATCTTGCGCAGCCACTGGTTTTGACTGAGCTGCATGACGATGAGTCCTCGGTCTTTTTCTTTTTCACGGAGCCATTTGATCCCCTGGAGCTGCGGGTCGATCACCAGCGGCCAGCGCTTGCAGTTCGTAATGATCGCGCCATTCTCGATAGAGATGCGATCTGCGGGTAGACCCTCGCTGATCATCTTGGCGTTCTTACCCTCGGTGGTCAGCATCGACATGGGGTCAATGCCATCTGTGATTGGGATGCCCTTAGCGACCAAGTCAGGGAACCAGAGCTGCTGCCACAGTTCTTTACGCACGACCTGGTCAAAGGCGCCAATGTACGAGACAAAGGCTGCGGCCAGGAGCGAGTTGCCCACGACCATCACGCCCGAGTTCTTCAGCTGCTCGATCTCAATGCCCCAGCGCTCGTTCTCACTCGCGAGCCCATTCACGAGCTTACCCGCCAATAGCAACCGGTTCTCACAGGACTCTTTCATCTGCTCGACCTTGAGTTTTTCCTCCGTCGCCTGGCGCAAGGTGTTCTCCAATTGCTCGAGTCGTCTCTGGACCTCGGCGACCTGGCCCATGGCCCTCGCAAGCTGCTCCTCGGCCTCCTCTTTCTTCTTCTTCGAGGCCTCGAGCGAGTCCATGAGCGGCTTCACACGCACGTAGATCCTGTTGAAAGTGTAGATGTTGACGACCCAGGAGCAGATGTTAGCCGCCGCGGAACTCTTGGATGCCATCTTTTCGGCCGTGAACTCCGGGTCCGCGAGTAGCGGCTCGATGCGCGCAATGTCGGCCTCGGGGATGTCCTGGCCGCGGAATTCTTTCAGAGCGTCGAGAAACGCGCCGGCGTTGTTCATCATCTTCTTGGCGCGGTCCCACTTGTGGTTCTTGTACTCCTTCTCGACCAGGATAAGACAGGCCTTGGTCACGTTGTCGACACCGGCGGGGGGCTTAGGCAGACTCTTGAGCTCCGTGATCGCGGCCTTGGACAAGCAATCCACGGCCGCGGCGGCGGCGTCCATGGCCGGTTTCGCCTGGCTGAGCTCCTTCTCAGCCTCACCGGCGAGCTCTGCAGCGGCCGCGCTCGCAGCCTCGGCCTTCTGCTTCTCCTTGTTCGCGTACTCCTGCTGCACCTCGGCGCCGGCCTTCTCGCGACCCATCTGTTCCAGCAACTGGTCCGTCGAGGCCTGTTTCTCGGCCACCTTGATCATCGTGTGCTTGAGATCGACCTGGAGCTCAGCCACGTCGGCCGAGGTCTTCCTGAGCGTTGAGAGCCCGTCATCCAAGCGTGTGATCTGCCGCTGAATCTCCTCTTTCTTCTGCTTGAGCAGGATCTCGTAGAAACTGATGAGCTCGAGGAAACTCTTGGGGGTGACGTAGTTGTACCGCCGCTGGGTCTCAAAGTACTTCTTGCTCATGTCTGTGACCGAGATGTGCACGTCGGCCATGTGGTTCGCGAGGCTTTTCTTCAAGTTCGCGTCGCCCACGTCCTCAACCTTGTCGAGGAAGCTGGTCGCCACACGTACGAGCGCATCTCGTGGCCATGGGTGGAACCAGTCGATCACCGTACAGTTCACGAGTCCGGGGAATCGACGCGCGCGGACTCGGAAGACCGCGCCGACGGGAGAGAAGCACAGGATAATGCGGAAGTTGAGCCGAATCCTCAGCAACAGGAAGTCCATGAGCGTGTCCGTTGTATCAGGGATCCCGTTGGCCTTGGCCTCGCTTCGTAGCGCGCCCAGGAGGCTGTCAATGTCTTCCTTTGGAAACAGATCCGGGATCCAGCCGGACGAGAGCATGTCGTTGATGTACACCAGGAACCGCTCGTTCACGATCTGCGAGTCTGTGATCAGGAACACGAGTGGCAAACCCTGGATGCCTGCCACTTTGAACATCTCGGCCAGGTTCTCCTTGAGGTCTTCAATGCGGAAGTTGGACGTGACGGACAACTGGCGCACCTCAAAGCCGCAGATATGGGACGCCAGTCTTGATAACGACTGTTTCCCACTACCTCCGACGCCGATGAGCATCGCATTGCCTCCGGGGTTGCCGATAATGCGACAGATCCTCGTGACGTGCTCCATGGCGTTGTCGAAGAGCTCGAGGTTCATCATCGAGTACTTGGAGTTGTAGTCGTCCAACTGGTCCACGAGCACCTTGTTCAAGTGTTTCATGGAGGCCACGGCGATGTACGCGCTGTCAGCGCCCGCGACGGGTGTCGCGAAGGCCGTGAAGATGTTCACACTGGCTCCGGCTTCGTCCGTTGCCGCCGGTGGTTGGTCGTCGAACAACGCGACGTGGTCCACGTCCGGCAGCGTCTTCTTGGTGATCTCACGAATGCGGTCGTTGAACTTCACAATGTCCTCGTCGTTGATCAGCCGGTCGCAGAACACGCGCGTGGACTCGTGCACCCAGAGCCTCGCGAACTGGAAGACCCCGGGAAAGAAATCGCCTTTCGACCGAGTTAACCCCTGGAAAATGTTGGAGAGCTCGCGCATGTTCCAGTTGTACACGAACTTGGTCGCACTCGGTAGAAATCGGTTCGCGATGTCCTCATGCAGCAAGATAGACACTGTCACGAAGGCGTCGCAGGCATTCAGGCACGCGGCCGGGAAGCCCGAGTTCTGGAAATGCCCCCTCAGAATCGAATTGTAGATCGTCTTGAGGTCGTCGCGGCCAGGCATCATGCACGCAAACAGAGCGTAGTGCCTCTGAAGACGCTCGTCGATGATGAACGAGCCCGCCGTGGGGTTCATCGCGGACAAGTACTGGACGTCGACGATCTCCTTGCGGAAGCCCAGGTCGATGCGGTCAAAGAACGTCTTGTAGTCCATGTGCTGCCGCATGAGCGCGAGCGCGTTCTGCGTGCCGTAGGTCTCAATGTACGGCAAATTCAGGTCATCAATGAAGTATATCAACTTCTTGGTCGCCGGCGGGCCGAACATCCGACCGGAGCGCTTGTCGATCACGGACTCGAGCTGCTGCTGGAGCTTGAACGAGTCCGTGTAGTAGTTCATGTTGATCATCGAGAAGAGCATGTCGTCGTCGAGATCCCGTAAAAAGTTCTTCAAGATCGTCGTCTTGCCCGTGCCACTGCCGCCCACGAGCATCGCGGGCCGCTGTCTGCACACGAGCGTCTCAATGAGGAACCTTATGCGCACCGAGTCGTTCGTGGCGATCACGATCGAGTTGAACGGCGTGTCTGCGGGTCCATTGCCGATCGAGGAAGGTGCATACTTGGGCACTTTGGTGTTCCAGGACTCGAATTCGTTCGTCTCGAGGTTGTAGAAATAGTCAAAGCACAGCCCCTCCTTCGGGTACTTGATGTTCGTGAACGTCGCGATCCAGAGCTCGTGGAAGTTCTTGCGGTAGTCGATGCTCTTGTCCACGATCAAGGGGCCACCAAAGGCCCACGTGGCACAGTACACGAAGATCGACTCGATCACTTCCTGAGTCTTCTTATCGGCCGGCACATTCCCCAAGAGGCCCTCAAGCAGGTAACAGACCGTCGAGACCTGGTTGATGAGTCGCACGGGCGCCACCTGCTTGTACCCCTTACGCATGAGGTCGTACGTCGTGTCCACGTACTTGTCAAAGAGCCCCGGGAGGTACGTGCGCTCGATCTCTTCCTCACGTTTCGCGACCCAGGACTCCATGAATGGGCGCCAACCAATGTCCGTCTCGTTGATATACAGGATGCCCGCTCGTGACACCGTGGCCGGAGTAGCGTTCTTGAGCGAGTTGATCTCAAACACCATGCGCATGGCGCTGCTGAGCGGGATCCGCTCGTTCGAGACCAGTGTCAACACCTTGTTGTCGTCCATGACCGTGTTCATGCTCTCGATCCACACAGCGTCGATGTCGCCGTCCAGGATCACCCACTTGTAGCTCTGGGACTCGTAGAAGCCCTGCTCGGAGTAGTTCTTGGACATGCCACGCATGATAATCGACAGCACGCCGTCCTTCCAGTCCTTGGAGAGCGTCATATACCCGTAAAGCTCATCGGAGGTGACCGCTTTCGGGTTCAGCGTCTCGTACACACAGGTTTTCTTCTCCTTTCCCAGGTTCCAGCACTTGACGAGCGTCTGCCACGTCGTGGTCTTCGCACAGCCCGCGGGTCCCAGCAGCATGACCGAGTGGCGCACGTCGATGAGCTCTTGTAACTGACAGACCTTGAGGATGAACGAGTCGTCGTGCTGCAGGTTGCTCGCCTTGCACACCCTCACGGTCTTCTCGCGCAGCTCAATGTTCACCTTTGGAGCCACTTCGACACCGATGAACAGGTCCGCGATCAGACGCAGGAAGATCGGCGTGTCGTGGTGCGGGATCTTCGGTGTGTTGAAGTCTCGAAGAGCTCTCATGAGCACCTTGTCCTCTTCGACCTCCGGCTCAGCTCTTTTCAGAATTCCAGCGACGCGGAGCACAGATTTGACGGCTCGAAGCCCCCAGTCGTAGTGGAACTGCTTGGACAGCAGCTCGCTACTCAGCTGGTACAACGTCACGAACTTGATGGACAGCGGACGCGCCTGTAGAAACCCTTCGGACATGAGCATGTTCTCCGAGATCGGACGCAAGTCCGGACGGATCATAGCACACGACCGGAAGAGCACCTTGAGGTTCTCCGGGAGCTCCGTGCGGCCGGCGTAGCCCGGGTTCATCGTGATGAAGAAGCCACACGTCGGGATCAATGTGATCCGATCGGACGCGCCCATGAACTCGAATTCTCCCACGACCACTGGTGGTGTGCCCGCTGGTAAGCTCTGGTACTTCGGCTCGCGGTTCGTGGGAACTGAATACAACACAATGGCGTCTTGGACGCACTTGACCTGGGTTGCCACGACGCTCAACACTTCGATATTGATGCGGTTGAACTCGTCAAAGCAGCCCCACGTGCCCGTCTGGCAGAGACCACGGAAAATGTCGGCCATCGTCTGGTAGTTCATCTGATCTGAGCAGTTGAACACGTAGCAGCAGAGCGCCATGGCGCGCGCGAGGTCCTTGGTCGTCTCGGTCTTACCCGTCCCGGCGGGACCAGCGGGGGCGCCACCTAAGAACAGTCGAAGCGCCATGGTGAGCGTAATGTAACAGCGATCCGTAAGCGGGGTGATCACCAGGCGACCCGTGTTGCCGATCCACTCGTACGAGTACTTGGACCGGAAGTCCGTGATCCTAATGTCCACGTCGTAGTTCTCCTGGCGCCAGATGAAGCGTAATTGCTGCTGCCACAGGAAGCTCAGCGGGCCCTCGACCTTTTCGTCCACGAGTTTCTTCACGACGTCTCGCGAGTGCACGTCCAACGTGATCAGCGCGATGATCTTGCACCGATCAGGGCTGCTCAGGTTGCCCAGCACGAGCGTGATCAACTGGTCCAGGCGCTGGTTACAGACAGCCAGGTACCGTTTCACCGAGTCCTCCTGACCATTTTCAAATTCTTCCAAAGCCATCTCGGTTTCCTCGGTCCAGTAGATCTGCGTGGCGTTCAGCACGACCTGGGCCGGGTAGTCAAAGAGCCACTGGTGTCTCGGTTTCTCGACGTCCCAGTTGGCCGCCGTCTCGATCGAGTCGTGCATCTCCTTGCGAATACAGTATCTCATGGCCTCGGTGAGGTCGTTGAGCCAGCACTCGACCGCTCCGGCCATGACGAAGATCTTTGGCAGCCGCACGGTCTCTTCGTCCTTCGCGATCATCGTGTGCGCCGTGTTGGGCGATCCGTCCTCAAAGATCAGGTTGCATAGCGAATCGTAGCAATCACCGAGGAACTGCATGATTTTCTTCGGGTTGTTCCCGTTCGAGAGGATCTCGAGCAGCGCGACGTTCGAGACGAAGTAGAAGCGAGGAAAGATCTTCTTCTTCTTGTCCAGGTACTCGTTCAGCGACTTCTGGCATTTCTCCAACATCGTCGTCATCTCCTTCAAAGCTTCCAGACGGTTGTCGACACTACAGGCCGTGACGACATTGGGCTCCAGGATCGCGTTCTTCATCAGGTCCTTGAAATTCGAGTCGATGGACTCGAACGTACGCGTGTCGTCGGGCAATTGGTTGCGGATATCAGGGGAGCTCAGGAAGATACTCTCAAGGGAAGCCCACTGCTTGGAGACCGAGACCCACTCCTTCAGGACCTCTTCGACATGGCCCAGGGTCTTTTGCGAACTCAGCACGCGGTCTTTAAAGAAGTCGACGAACTTGCCCATCCCGACCATTGTCTGGAGCTCCAGCTGGTTGCTCTCGAGGGATTCCACGACTTCTTCCGAGGGTTTCACGACAAAAGTGCCCGAGTCCTTGTGAGGAACGTACTCTAAAGTGAGTCTCCGCCAGAGCTCTTCGATCATCGTGAGCTTCTTCTCGATCTTCTGCTCCTTGTTGGCCGTCTCGACGATCTCTCCAACGTCGTCCACGTGCAAGTGCAGGTTAAGCTTGAGGAGGTCAGCGAAGCAGAACTTGGGGTCCTTCGGATCGATCACCTTGACCTTGCAGATGTTGGAGAGCGCCTTCCAGTGGCGGTCCTGCATCGCCTCCGAGTGGAGGTCGTTGATCAATGGCAGCACGGTCGACATGTTCTTCACGAGCTGCTCGGAGTCCTTGTACACCTGCCACGTCTTGATGATCTGGTGCTCGGCCGCCTCCATCTTGAGCTGTTTCATGAATGCGCGCGTGTACGTCTCAAAGGTGTCAGTCTGGATCTTGGTCCAGAGCGTGCTCTTCCAGTCGTCAAAGGTGCTGAGCACCAAGTCTTTAAGATCCCAGCACTTTTTGAGCTGCTGCAGCTCGTACAAGGTTTCCACAGTCTCCTGATACTTTGAGACCTGGAGCTCGAAGAGCTCCTCAAGCTCATTGAACTGCTTCGCCTGCTTCATCTTTTCGTGCAAGCCCGAGGCGAACGAGCTCATCTGCTTGTAGGCTTCATCGGGTGTACCTTGGAAACTGAAGGGAGCGTTCGTACGGAACTCGGTCCTGAACTTGCGCATCTCCAGGTAGAAAGACTCGAGGTCTTCCTTGATCGAGTCCACCTCAGCCATCTGCAGCGGCATGATCTCCTCTTTCTTCTTGAACGTCTTGTTCACGATGCCCTCCCACTGCATGGGCGCGGCCTCCAAGTAGTCCTGCACGGCATGGCCAGCGATCTTCGTATCTTCAACGTTGATCCCATGCAGCTTTAATAGGTGAACAGCTTCACGGAGCGGCTCAAAGATCTCGTTCGTCGAGTCCATCTGCTTGCGCACGTCGCGGATGTGCGTCATCACGCGCATGAGCGCCTCCTTGTTCTTCTCCGCGACCTGCTCTTCGAGGCCCTTGAGCACCGTGTCCATGAAGCCATGCAGGCTCCCCAGTTTGTTCACGACGTGCTCATGCAGATACGTCGTGTACTGGTAGATCCACTTGCTCACCCACGTAAGCATGGCCGTCTTGATCGGCTGCGAGTTCACGCGCAGCCAGCCGACGTCCGTAGGCGTCGTGAGGTTCTCGATCTCGGTCGCCACCTGCTCGTACTTTGTGATCTCGACGTTGAAACCTTCCAAGTTGAGCATCTCGGTGCCATTCGCGCTCGTGTACTTGGCTGTGAGCAGGAACTCCTGGAAGCTCGCAGTCATGTCCGACTCCCATAAGTACGCGAAGCTGTCGTACTTCCTTTTGAACTTGGCGAGCATATCCTCGTTCTCCTGGAGGTACTCGCTGATCGTCGCCAGGTTCATGCAGATGTTCATGTCCGAGTGCATCTCTTTCAGGTACGTGCCGCCGCCATCCGAGTCGAGGCGCTTCACGGCCGTCGCGACGTTGAAAAAAGAGTTGATCCACATCTGGATCGTGTCTCGCAGCCCCTTGCCGTTGTTCTCGCCGATGCTCGGGTTGAACTGCACGCGGCTCGCGATCAGGTCCAGTTTGATCTCGAGCATGGGGAGTCTATCACCCTTGGTAGCTAGCGCTTTGCCACCACCACCAGCGCCTTCAGTGCCAGCCACGACGGGAATAGCAGCGCTAACGTTCCCGCCATTCGGGTCCAGCTGCTTGGCGAGAAACTCGAGTGACGAGCAGATCACACGCGCCACGCCGTTCACGACGATGTTGTTGACGTAGTCCACATACGCCTTCCATTGCGCAGTGTTCACACCGACGATACCCGTATTCGACTGCTTGAGGCGGCGATGGATCTCCGCGGCACCCTCGCGGATCTTGAGCGTGCGCTGCACGATGTAGCTCTTGTGCAGGCGCTCGTGCTCGCTCACCGCCACGGGCTTCGCCTGGCGCTCCAACAGCGGCATGTTCCAGGCTCCAAGTGTGTCTTGGATCGTGCTCAGGTTCTCCTTGAGGTTCGTTACGATCTCATGGGCACCTTCGACGGCCTTGCGGCATTCGTCGATGAACGTGTCGATGCCGTTGCTCTTCCAGTTGAGCTCTTCGATGCCGCGACCCACACAAGCGTCGATGTTGTTGATGTGGCGACGCACAAGTGGCTCTTCGAGTGGATGCAACCCTTCGATCATCGCATTGTACGGCTCCACGATGTACATGAACTCGCCGCGGTACTTGCGGAAGGTCTCCTCCTTCGACGAGATCTGCAGAGCGGACTGCGGGACTTCGATGTTCAACAGCCTCAGGTACTTGATCTCACGCAACAGCTTCTCCAGTGACGGGTCAAAGTTCACGCGCAAGCAGCGCGTTTGCGGGTGGCGCACCAGCAATGGGTACTTGAGCTTGGCCTGCGACGAGGCCTCGACGTCTCGACTCCACTCCTCGACCTTTTGGTTCTCGTACTCCTGCAGCGAGGCGATGATCGTGCCGTAGACCTTGTAGACCTCCTTGGCTTCTTCGCGCTCCATCACGTTCTGATTGAGCTCCTTGAGTTTCTTCATCGGATGTTCGATGCGCTCGACGAGCCCTCGACACCAGGTCAGCGCTCCTGCCACTGGCGGTAGGTTCCAGCTGATCGGCGGGGCGTCTCGGCAGTGCAAGAAGAGCTCCTGCACCAGCTTGAGGTCCTGTCCGTAGCTCTGAACGAGTGCCACGTGCTTCTTCTCCAGCTCGTCCTGGATAATGGGGCGATTCAGCAAGCCTTCAAAGGAGTCCAGCAACTTGAACCGTCCAAAGATCGTCGAGCAGTCGTCAAAACCCTGCGTGAGCACCGAGCCAAGTCGCCGCTCGAGTTCCTTGATCTTGCAGCGGAAGTCGTAGAAATTGTCGTCGAATTTCGAGGCGCCGACGTCCATGATGTCGTTCGAGACGCACTTGAACGTATTCACGGCCTCGGTGAAGTCCGTGTGGATCTGCTGGACGCTCAGCGTGAGCGTTTTGCCCTTTGTGCCACCGACCTCGATCTTCGACAGTTTGCAGAACTGGACGATCGTCTGCGTGAGGTCGAGGATGTCGTGGCAGCGCTCCAGGAACGAGTCCAGGCGCACAAAGAGCGCGTTGCCCTGGATGCGCCACGGATTCGACGGGCACTCGGCATTTGCAGTCGCCTTGTAGTCAAAGTACGTGCTCTTGAAGGCGCTGCAGACCTGGAGCGTGGTCTTGAGCTGCTCGACCGCGATCCCAGCCTCGTCCTGATCGATGAGCTGGAAGATCAGCTCGCCACTCAAGTACTTGCGCGCTTGGTTGATCAGCGAGTTGCAGATCTCGCGCATGAGCACGACGAGGCGCGCCGGTGTGTTGTAGTGCTTGGAGTTCTTCCAAATCAGTAAAATGATGTGCAGCATGGGCTTGAAGAGCTCCGTCAAACTGGGGAAGTCCTCGTCGTTGTTCAGGCGCGCGAACCATTCTTCCAGGGTGCGCAGGTACTTCATATTGTCGTTCGCCTCAATGCGCGCAGTGAACACTTCCTTACACAGGCGCGCGAACGTGGTGCAGTACGTGCTCTTACTGCGGTCCAAAGCAGTCAGGATCTTGCGCACTTTCTTGGACTGGAGCTGTTCAAAGATCGAGTTCAAGTTCGCGGCCTTGAGCTTCCAAAACTCGATCTCGGCGTCGGGGGTCGGGTGTAAACCCTGCTTCAGCAGGTCCTCGGGGTCCTGCTTGAGCACGTTCTTGATCTGCTTGGTCCAGATCACGATCGACCCCTCGAGCAACGAGATCTTGTTGCTCAGGTTCGTCGCATTTCCATCAACGGGTGGTAATGGGAGACACGTCTCGCCCTTTGTAGCCCCGCTGATGATCGACACGGACGCCATGTACGAATGAAACTTGTCCACGACCTCCTTCGAGGCCACTTCACCCCAGCCTTCCTGGTTCGCCGGGTTCGAAAAGAGCGGCAGATAGATCTCCGAGATGAGCTTCTCGAGGTACTCGACGCTGTTGTTCGTGATCTCGTTCACAAACATGTCGGTGAGGATGTTCTTGGACGTGATCGCGGTCTTGTGGAACTTGGTGAAGCAGATCGTCTTCCCGCGGCCCAGAGACGGCGGCATCTTGATCGCCGCGATGACGTTGTCTCCCGAGAAGATGAGCGTCGGGATGTCCTCGGACTCGAGGAACTCCTTGATGCAGTTTCTGCACACGAGGGACGAGGAGATATGGAATGGTTAGCATCGTGATAAACTGCATTGTGAGGTCATGATGACAGTTTGTACGCACTCATTCTGCTCCGTGGCGTACTTGGCCGTGAACTTTGGCCCCACGAGCGCCGGGAACGTCGTCGCCACGCGCTGCTCGATGTATTTGAACACGTTGATCTCCTTCTTTGCCCCCGTGGCGCCTCCCGCTTCGTCGCCCATGTTGCCAAAGGCGGGCTCTCAGCCAGCAAGCTCGCAGGTTTCTTCCTTTTTCGCTTCACCCACCAGCCTCTGCTGTTGCTACTGGATCCCTGGACGAGTCTTTGCTTCTGCTTGCACAAGGTGAAGCAAAACCTCAGCAGCTTCGTCAGTGACCTGGCAGGCGACTCCACGCGACGACCTTTCACATGAATGCAAAACCACCAAAGCATCGCATTTGAAGGGGGAACGCTAGCACAACCAATGAGGCCACAAGGTTCCTGGGAAACGTGTGGAGAATGAATGATTTGCTCGCGCCAACACACAAGATGTCGTTACGTGATTTTCTTAAAACTTGCCCAAGAGCGCCGCGTACACCGCCATCACGGTCCAGAGGCGGTTCTCGGCCTCGTCGAAAACGAGCGACTTGTCCGAGTAGAACACCTAGTGCATACACATCAAAGCAAAGGCTGTGTGAGTGAATGCAATACAGCTCCTAAGACCTTGTCAATAATCAAAACGCACCTCATCGTCGACCTCCTCCTCGTGGCGGGGGAGGCAGTGCAGAAAGACGTGGTCGCTGGCCGCGTTCGTCAGCATCTTCTTCGTGACCTGGTAGCCGGCAAAGTGCGCCTTGCGGATCTTGCCCTCCTCTTCCTGGCCCATGCTGATCCAGGTGTCCGTGGCGATGACGTTCGCGTTCGACACGGCTTCGATCGGGTCGTGGGTCAGCAGCACCTTGGTGCCAGACTCCTTAGCGAGGCGCTTGGTCTCCTCAATGACGTCGGCGTCCGGTTCGTAGCCAGCTGGTGTGGCGATCTGAATGTTCGCGCCTACATGAGCACATACAACGAAGGTCCTCAGCTTCCCACTTACTCGGATCCTCTGATTAGCAGTGTCGAGTCACGTACCAACTTTAGCAGCAGCGATCATGTAGTCATGCAGGACGTTGTTGCCGTCGCCGACCCACGCGATGGTCAGTCCATTGAGCTTTCCAAAGTGTTCCTTGATGGTCATGTAGTCGGCCAGCGCCTGCAGCGGGTGGTACTTCTCCGAGAGCGCGTTGATCACTACACAGTTCAAAGGCGAATGTTAGTAATCGCAAAAGCACAATCGAAAGTAAGCACATGCAGCCTCCATACCTGGGACAGTGGCAAGCTCCGCGAGCTCCTCGACGTCCTTGTGGCCGAACACGCGCGCCAGAATAATGCTGTTGAAGCGCGAGAGCACAAGAGCGGTGTCCTAGTTTGCGATCAGAACGCATGGCAAGTCGACATCAGCACCAATTCAATCGGCTGCGTATAATCACCAAAAGAGCTCTCTCTACCTTCATCGTCTCGTTCGTGCCGAGCTGAATGTCGTCCGACGAGAGGAAGAGCGCCTTGCCACCAAGCAGGTGCATGCCGACTTCGCTCGAAATACTGTCCAATCATGAATACAATCATTTGCATGCAGTTAGCTTTCACACAGCGCCACAATTGAACAGCTTTGGCTTCAAAAACGTACCGAGTGCGCGTGCTTCGCTTCTGGAAGATCATCGAGCAAATCTCGCCCGCGAGTGGCTACAGCACAAAGATACCTCGTGGTTAGACGTGCGGTGTCCACACACAGACTACTGGAACAGTGAGCGCAGTGCCGAGCGTACCTTTGGCGCCGTGGCCTTCGTCGCCCGGTCCGAGTACAACGCCTTGTACTCCTGCGCCTTCGCCACGAGCGCTTCAAACTCATCCCTCCTACACACAGTGCCGCAACATACGCAACATTTAGCACACACACAGCAGCTCATAGCATACACACAAGCTAGAGCAGCGTCATCAATGTATAAGCGCCAGCATGGGCGACTCACGAGAGCTGGGCGGTCGAGAGGAAGCTCTGGTTGCGCAGCGACGCGAGCGCGCTGTCGGTGGAGGACGCGAAGCCGCGGCGCGCAAGCAGCACGCCGGAGGGCTTGGCCAGCGTCGCCTGGGCGAGTTTGCGCATGATGAACACCATTCTTGCTTGCTGCCTGCTGGAAGAATGCGGAATGTGGAAGTGTGGCTGCTTGGATGTTTTCCAGCCAGGATCGTGGAACCAGCTCACAGTCAACGCGCAAGCTCAGTCTAGCTGTCAAGCAAGCTTAGAATGAGTGAAGCTGGAAGCAGGTATTGAAAGAGGGAAAGCGAGCAGTATAACTCCTGATAATGGATCCGATCTACGCTTGAAGCGACAAAATCTAGTCTGATCGATACTTTTGCTGACTAGAGCTATTATGTCCTGCACAGTACGATAGTGGGACGGAGAGTTCTTGTGGTTGTCGACACGATGAACGCGGAGGCGATCGAGCAGCTCCTGCCGCTGGCGAACTTTGCTGAGAGTCTCAACTTGAGGCCACGATGGCGACGCTGATCTCCTTGTTAACGAGCCAGGTTCTGGCTATTCAGACAGCGATGGCTGCTCTGCGTCGCATCATAACATGACACAATCCATTCAGCGCATGTCCGATATCTGCAAGTATGCCTAAGAACGAAGCATCAGACGATCGCACACGTGTATGGGGCCCTCGGCAAGCCAACGTGAGCTTCGCAGAGTATCGATATCTTCTCGCGCCCTCATCGCGATCAGCGGGCGTTGCCTTCACGTCTGTGGCATCCGACAAGCTCAACGTCAAGGGCTCATTCATCTTCCCGCGCAGGACGCGCAAGTCTTCTCGGCGCAGCTCTCGACCAAGTCCCATCCGACGCGCTGGTGTCCCGCTCGCCATTGGCTGCGTCGAGGTGTTGCCGTCGCAGCAGGTGCTCAGTGAGGAGCTGTGGATGGGGACTTGCGACGGCAGCAACTCGAGAAGGTGTCGTCTGGAGTCGTTGAGCAGCAATAAGTGAGACCGCGGGGAAAGAGGGAGATTCGTTCGGCTGTTATCATATTCGAGCCAAACAGCGCTTGGGTCTTTGTCCGAGGAGCTCACTTCAGCAGTCTCTCAGGCAAGGACGGCCACTGCAGCTGTTACAGTGCATCCACGTGGGCCACAAGCAAAGATTTGTGTCCACCTTGGCATCTGTTGTCGACACCTGATTGGTTGCATGCGCTTGGCTTTGGCTTCAGGTATCTTTTGTGTGGTCGTGGATTTGACGCGCAAGTGTGTCTCACGCTCGCTGCTCTCTCTTGAACTTTCTTCAGGCAAAAAAGTGATCATGAGAGTCCAACGATCACGCTTTGCGACACCAATGGCTCTCTCTATCTCTCTCTTGCGTGCAGGAGCCCTCGATGAACCTCCCACCAAGCCAAGCGCAAGGAAGACCACCGGCATGTGTTGCTTTGGTAAATGTTTTCTTGTTTTATAGCCGAGCTGGGCTCACGAGAATCGCTCTTGCGAATCCCCACAAGCCCCTCTCTCTCTCTCTCGCTCTCTCTCTCTCTCTCTCTCTCCAGCAGTCTCTCTCATTCCCTTCACATACATACACACCACTTTGTTGTACACGTCCGTCCGTTCTTCTTGTATATGGAGCTCCGCTTAGAAGAGCTGCTCCTCGGAGCGGCCGAAGAAGAGGCGGCCGACGATCTTGTCGAAGAACGAGAACTGCTCCGCCACGCCCTGCTTGAGCATCTCCTCGTGGACCTTGATAGCCAGGCGCTCGCGCGTGGCCGCGGCCGTGCGGCTGCGCTTGAGGTCCGAGGCGAGCCCCACGGCCGCGCACACGTCGATGAAGAGCTTGGTCGGGTTCCAGTGGCCCGACGTGATGCCCCACTCGCTCGTGGCGTAGTCCGCAGGGTACTTGTGGTGGTAGTTGTGGTAGCCCTCGCCGATGGCGCCGATGCTCACGAAGATGTTCTCGACCGCGCGGATGTTGCGGTCGTACGGCTTGTAGCCGAAGAAGTGCGCGACGCTGTTGACGCACCACGTCATGTGCAGCACCCAGACGTGGCGGAAGACGCCGCCCACGATGAAGCCCGTCCAGGCGTTGCCCATGAGGTAGCCCACGAGCGTCGGGAAGCCGTAGCACATGAGCAGCACGGTCGAGATGTAGTAGTTCTTCTGGAAGCGCACGAGCGGGTCCTCGAGCAGGTCGGCGAAGTTGAGCTTCTTGCCGGCCGCGGTCACGTTCGGGTGCTTGCGCACCATGACCCAGCCCATGTGCGCGAAGAAGAACCCGCGGCCCGAGTTGTGCGGGTCCGCGGTCGTGTCCGAGCCCTTGTGGTGCACGCGGTGGTCGCGCGACCACTCGAAGATGCTGCCCTGGAACGCCATCGAGTTGCAGAGCATGAGGAACGCGCGCAGCGGGGCCGTCGCCTTGTACGACCGGTGCGCCCACAGTCGGTGCGCGCCGGCAGTGATGCCCAGGCCCGAGAACCACCAGAAGACGACCCACTGCACGGCGAGCTCGCTCCACGACGCGAACGGCATCACGCGCACGAGCGCGTAGGCTGCGCCAAAGTGCCACAGCGAGAGCACGAACACGTTGTACCAGACCACCTCGGACCACTTGAACGACGGCGTCGGGTCCTTCTCCACGAGCACGTCCGTGTCTTCCTCCGCGACGATGGACACCGCCGGCGTCTCCGCCACGGGCGTCTTGCGCTGCGTCAGCTCCGCTTGTTGCTGGACGATCGCGGCGGCCATTGTGTGCGCTTGCAGCTGGTCGTCAGAAGATCGAATGAGAGTGAGAGAGACGATTGCTGGTAGCAGGCGGCTCCGGAGCTCCTCGCGCTTCTTTGGGAATGGAGGAGGGAGGGAAGGAACGTGAGTGAGTGAGTGCGTAAGTGAGCGCCGCGCCGCGCGCGCGTGGCACCTTGCCGGCTGTTCCTGCTTGGCCTTGGATGCCTTTTTGGGCGGCACGAGTTCGTATGGATCTTTGTATGGACGACGGAGGGAGCGGAGAGGATGGGTGAAGAGCGGTCGTGACATCATGGACCAAAGTTGACGCCGACGAGCGGGACTGCACCAATCGGTTTAAGAGGGGTAGTCTATATCAGGACGCTCGGAGCCTCTTGATTCGACAAAAACAGAAACGCACAGCCCTGATTCGCTGGAAATGACAGGATGGGCCATTCGCCGAACCCCATTCAGTTGTGCAGGTTCTGTACCGTACGCACGCGACCTCTCCTTCTTCATATCGATGAACACCTACCCCTGTACGACCCTCCAGATCTAATCTCTTGTGGACTTTCCCCCTCGCCAGCTGGACAACGACGCCACGTCAAAACCGTTCAAGTGCGGAACCCTCCCGAAGATGATCAGCAAAAACCAGAAGATCCGTTCAGCGTCAAACCCCCTCGAAAACGATTGGACTCATGCCGGTCGCCTCTCGGCGTGCGTCCGTTTCAAGCTGGGATCTGCGAGTCCGAGTGGAGCTTCTGCGGCGAGAGCTGAAAATACCTTTGGAGACTCAGCTTTTGAGAGTGCACTCAGCACTCTGAAGACGCGCCGACCAAAAACGGCCCTCGCTCGTAACGGAAATGGAAGCTCCGGGTGTCGTGACGAATGGCTGCGGGCCGGACTTGGTGATTCGGGCGGCATTTTGCGAAATCGAAACGGAGAAGAAGTGCGGCAGGCAGATAAACTAACTGCGATTGGACGCGCGAGAAGGCACTGAGCGAGCATCTTCCTGGAAGCGGCTGTGGAGAACGAGCAAAAGCTTGTTGATTGCCTCACGAGAGCGGCAAGAGTGTTTGCCGTCGTCGCCACGCGAAACAGACCCACAACTGGAATATGTGTATTAACCCTCCGATAACGATAAGAAGGGTTGTTATGCTCTATTGTCACCAGTAGAAATAGAAAGGCAGCTAAAGGTCGTGACAAAACTTGACACTGTTGGACCGTATTGCGCCATTAGTCGAAAGTGACACCCGGCCATAATCACCAAAAGATCACTTCAGCCACCTGGACGCGTTCCCATGCGGAAGATACCAACACGAAAAAGGCTCCGTCGAAAGCGTCAGCGGAGCTGTGGTGCTGCGAATGAAAGACGCTCCTTCTATACTTCAGGGTCGATCGATTCGTTCGGTTGCACACGCCTCGTCCGAGTTAGTAGATCGGCGCCAGTCCACTTCTTTCACCAAGGCCTGTAGAGTCTAGAGGTTCTTCTTCATCGCACGCGAGACTCGACTGGCAGACGCAACGGAAGTCTCAACTCTCTCCGATGTGGAGTCGCAGTTCTCGGACACCGGACTGTCAAACAGGAGCGTGAGCGGGATCGGCGAGATGTGGCTCCCGAAGAACCAGGAGCGCACGACCGCACCCAGCGCGTAACGAGTCGATATCGCATTGCTGTACGCGCGCCACCTAAGCCGAGTGCACCCAAATGACAGTTAATATTCAGACCATAAGCCCGGAGCTCGAGCTTCAGATACCTAACGAGGTATCACCTTGAGAAGAGCGACGAAGGACTCGGCGCGATCGGCACCACTTGGAAGTACGCGTTTCGCGGCCTTCTGTCTCTGCCTTCATTGTCGTGAACACCACCGCGAGTCGTGATCTCACTGATCCGCTGCTGAGCTTGTGCATCGCTCGACCGCTTCTTCCCAACGCCGACATCGTGGATCTCGAGCGTCTTTGTGGGTGCAGCCAGCTCATTTCGGGTCTCCAGACGCACTCCGGCCACGAAGAAAGTGGGGTTCCACCAGCGGTAGAGCACCGACGCGACGGGCAACGTGCGCAGACACACGACGGGACTCCAGAGCGCGGCCTGCACGAGGAAGATGCTGAGGCGCACGAGCCCAAAGTACACGAAGAACACCATGTTGGTCGTCACGATGAAGAACAAGATGGTGAACAGCAGCGTCCCCAGCAAGAGCTGTCCACAATGTCATAGGAACAAACACAAGAGTTAGCCAGGTAAGACAGACTGAATATGGTAAGGCGCGTACCTGGCTGACGCCGTACTCGCACGAGTCGACGCGCTTGCGCAGCACGTTGTTCTTCTTGCCGAGAAAGAGTTTCCAGAGCGACGAGAGCAGCCCGAACTGCAGCATGTTGAGCTTCGTGAAGTACTGGTAGACCCAGTACGAGTTCCACGTGAAGAACGAGAGCACGTCCGCCAACAGCGTCAGCTGCAGCGTTGCGCCCATGTTGCGCCAGACAAAGGTGGAAACGCCAGCCGCCCATGAGCTCTGCAGGAGAGGATGAGTCCACGGAGCGTCGCTGCCAATGAGCAGCGAAAGCGTGTACTCCCACAGATCAAACCAGAGCAGGATCCCGTTCCCGAGGATCGAGGCGAGCGGCGCGTTGAGCTGGTAGGTTCAAGATGGATAAAGAGCAATATGTGTTAGCATAGCGCGAGACGGAGACATGTTTTGTAAAGAAATGAGGTGTGTCGCTCACTTTAAATCCTGCAGGCGCACCCATGAGCCACACGACGTTCGCGCGGAGGATCTCCAGGAACGCGGCTGGGGACCTAAGTGAACAAGCAACTCCATTAGCTATGTATGCGCAAAACGTTTCGTGACGGGCCAAACAGCGCACGTACCATTCTCGAGCCTGGAGCTGGGCGAGGAGGATCTGGAAGGCAAACTCCGCCAAGAGACGACCGACCGCAGCGTCCATCGCCACGTACCAGCCGTAGTTCCACGCCTCGATCGCTTCACCCACTGTGAAGAAAGACCAAACGGTCAGCATTTAGAAGTGTACAACAATGGTGATTACATACTGGCAGTAGAAGATCTATCCCATACCTTCAGCGTCGGTGACTCGGCGGCCCTTGGAAGCCAAGTAGTGGCTGCGCACAACTCCTGGGACGCGCGCCAGCGAGTGCACATGGCAGCTCAGCACTTCGAGAAAGCGCGAGCGGTCCTGTGTGAAGCACTCATTAGCTCGAAGTCAGCGTCAGTCAATCTCACAACCTACTTACTCAAATACAACAGTGAACGAACAGCAACCCGTCGTGTGTCGTACCTTGGCGCATTTGCCGCCGATGACTGGCACGCTCGCTGGCACCTGGGCAGTGACGGCGGCGTTGATGGTCGCCGCCACGCGCAGCAGGAACGTCGAAGGCACGAAGATCAGATAGAAGCCCACAGTCTCAGCGAGCCCACGAAAGTCTAGAGATTGCGAGACAGACATACCAGAAACACACGTGGTTAGCAACAAGTTGCTCGGCAAGGAGTAATGGCAGCATATGAACAAGCGCGTCAGTGAAGTGACTAAGAATTGGTACCTAGTGCGGATGTCGTTTGGGCTTTTGGGCTCTCGCGCTCGAGGCGCCTTGCAAAGACGCTGTCGATCTATACGCAACACACATCATTAGACTAAGACACGCAGTCCAAGAGCTACGATCGATCGCGTGGCGAAGAATGGTACATAAGCTACAAACCTGCATCAGCGGCGCGCGGAAAGCCGAGTTCTTGGGAAGCGCGCGTGCGCAGCGCGCCAAACAGCCCTTCGCAGCGAGTCGCGCATCGTAAAACACCAGGTCGCAGTGCCGGATGGCGCGACGGTGGTCGACGCCACTCTCGCTCCTCTCACCCCCATTGTCATTCGCGGCACCGCCAGTCTCTACGAACACAACGGCTGGCGTCGGCGGCTCCTTCGTCGTCGTCGTGGAAAGGCTCGTCACCAAACTCGCTAATCGCCCTTCTCGCACACTGCTGTGGACGACCAAATGCACGCGTAGCTGCACGTTCTTCTTCATGGCATCCTCCGCTGGCTTCTCCTGATGCAAAAAAGCATCGTGCTGCTCCGCTGACACGACCTCAGCGACGCCGATCACCTCCACGCCAGCGCCCTTCGCGTCGTCCGTTAGATCGCTGCCATCAGCTGCTAATTTGCATCACACACAGTCAGTCCGTGTCCTCCATGTGAGCGCTCGTGAACTGCACGCGCAACGCACTTGGCACGAGCTCCACGACGCAGATCGTGCGCGCGTCGACGCGGAAGCCCAGCAGCGCGTACTGCTTCGTCTCATTCTGCTGCTGCTGTCGGTGGTGGCGAGCAGTGTCGCTACGTGGCCAGTACACGGTGACGGCTGCGGTCGCCATGAGCCACAGCCGCTTGCTTCCTTCCTCTCACGTGCAACCGATCCAGCTCGATCGTCCCCGTAATTTGATGACCCGCACTCATCAGCAGCGCAGTTCGAAAAAGCTCCAAAGTCCTACTCTAGTTTACTCTAGTTGAATAGCCCTATAGCAGACCTAAAATACCAGAACTCAGCTTGCCTTTTTGAGCTTCAGTTCAACCAAAAGGACACCCAGCCAAGCAGCAAGCAAGCAACCAAACAAACAAGCGAAGAGCCATGGACATGGAGGAAGAGCTCACGGCGCAGCGCGACGCCGCCATCGCCGTCACGAAGGAGCTGCAGAAGCAGCTGCACGAGCTGCGCGCGCAGGTGGAGAAGAAGTTCGAGCGGCGCGCGCTCAATGCCGAGCGGCTGCGCATGCACGCCGAGGCGGAGCTCACGCGCGTGTGCGACGAGCGCGACTGGGAGCTGCAGATGGGAACGCGCGTGCTCTACATGGCGCTCTTCGCCGGCATGGTCGGCGCGCTCGTGGGCTGGTGCTGCGGGCTGCAGGTGCTGCTGCTCTTCGGGCAGCCGCTCGTGGGCTTTCTCATGATCCTGCCAGCGATGTTCATCGGCAGCCTCATCGGACTCGCGATCGCCAAGGTATGTGTCATTGTTGTCTGTGTGCGTGATGGCGTTCGCAGTCGATAGGCGAGTTTAGTGCGCTAGCTGACTGTGTATCTGTATATGCGCTGTATGTAATATGTCCTGTACTATTAGACCAAAGCGCAGCTCGAGAGCCGACGGCGCGATGCGAAGAAGAGGCGCATCTCGCTGCACGCGGAGGTCGAGCGAGTGGTGCTCAGCGCGATGGACGCGAGCGACGAGCCGCTGGACGCGCTCGACGGCATCCCGGGCATGCCCAGCGAAGAGGTCCGCGAGGTGAACCGCAGCGCCGCCGCTGGGGCATCCAGCGACGACCTGTCATCGTCCGCGGCAGCAACGACATCGTCCGCAACGGCAACCGGGAGCTCCATACTCTCGACGTGTGCGGGGCTCGCGTGGCAGACGCTGCACGTGTCCAAGGACATCGCCGTGAACCTGTACTATAGCCAAGACCCGATGCGCGGCGCGCTCGACAGCAGCGCGAGCACAGATACCTCCCACGAGCGCAAGAAAGAGCAGTAAGCGAGTGGCCCGTACGTACTGCATCTTCATCCCCATTTCGTCTCGAAACACACAAGTCAATATAAGCAGCACGCATGCGAGTTCTCGCGTGGACAACGAAGGCGACCTTGGCCGCCATCACGGCGCATTGCGCTGCCATCCATCCACCGAACCGCGCGGCATGCTCTTGAGCTGCTGGATGGCCCGCGGGCTCATCAACGAAAGAAAGATCGCGGCGCGCACCAGGCGGCTTTTGCCGCGATGGATGCGCACACGCATGCGCCATGCGATGTGGACAATCCAGTCAATCAATCACGCTTGCGTCACTTCGCGCACGCAACAAGACCGCGCATTTTGGACATTTTTAACGACGGATGAAGCTTCTTTGTGGTCTCCGCAATTCGATTCGCGATCTTTTTTTCTCATCTTTGTGCGCATCACACCCGAGCGCTCCGGCTCTTTTGCTCAGCAAGCAAGCGACCGCAACTTGCTTGCTTGCACGACAACGGTTTGCTTGCTTGCTCTTGTTGCGCTTGTGTTGAGTATGCAGGCGTGTTTAGCAACAACTTGCGCAAGCAGGCAAGCGGTGGTTGCGGTTCCAACTCGCGGACCTTCGCTCAAACGGCCTGTGTGAGTGAATGGCTGGACGGCGTCCAGTCCGGTCCGCAAGGCCGCAGCTGTCTCCATCGTGGCGCCACGGAGTCGCCGATGCTCCCTCAAAATGCGGGGCCGCGACTCCAAGTGTTGCTCAAGCAGCGAAAGCGCTCTGGGCGTGGGACGGCAATCCCATGTGGTGGCCAATTTGAGTTGACGAAATATTGCTGCTCCTCCCTCCTGTGTGTATGAGTCAGTCGGAGCAAACCATCTGCTACGCCTCTTGGACAAGCAGTTGGCCGGAGCAAACCCACGCACGATTATTTTCCCATCTGGTTGCACCGGCGTCCGCAAAAATACACTCGCACCGGATGGATGGATCCACGACGGAGTGGGCTCTTCCTCTGGTAATCCGGCAGTGGGACGTTTGATGGGCCAGCAGTCCACGCTGGACTTGCGGTTGTCCGTCGGTCGGCCGCCAGCCATGTGAATATATTTTTCTTTTTGTTTGTCTTGTTGAGATACATACGCTAGTGTGTGGGTGTGTGGGTCGTTATTTGGCAGTCAAATGGTTGGTGGTCTACGAGGCGTCGTCCTACTAGCTTTGCTCGGCTGGTTGAGTCTCTACTGGCGTTCGGGTCGTCCTCGCGGAGAAATATTATATATGTTACATCTTCTGCGAGCCTCTGGTGTCCTCACGGCCGCAAAGCCGGCCTCGGACCTCTAGACCGCGAGGTCCGAGACGCCCGAGGGACTCGACTCCTGGATCTCGCGCTTGGTCATCATGCCCATGGCGTGGTGGTACGACTGCTGCTGCATTTGCTGCTGCTGGGACGACGATGGCACCGGCGACTGCAGCTCGGACGAGATCTCGAACGGGATGAGGCTGAACTCGAGGTTCACGGCCTTGCCGAACTCGTCCGTGATCACGGACGCCATCAGCGTGAGCGTGGCCTCGCCGTGGGCCGTGCGCGCCTGCACGATGGCGCTCGTGGCCTTGAGCTGCTCGGTCGCACCCGTGACGACCGCGTCAAGCTTGTGCGCGTCGAGGCAGAGGAACTGGCGCAGCAGCTCCTTCTTCTTCATGCTCTGCTCGTTCAACCCCGTGTGGTTCAGGAACGCGTGGTTATAAGTTACGGGCTGCATGGACAGGTCCATCACGAGGCGCGCGGTCGACGACTGGTCGAAGCAGCGCTTGAACACCAGGTCCGCACCACCGCCCGTGGCGCTGGCTCCCATGCTGTTGTTCTTCTGCTGGGCCTGCGCGCGGAAGATGTCGGCCTGCTTCTCGGCGCGCTCGGCCTTCTGCTGCGCGATGAGCAGGTTGCTGCGCAGCATGCCCACGTAGTGCGCCGTGTTGTCCAGGATCGACTGCTTGTTCTTCTTGCACTGCACGCCCGCTTCGTCGAGCATGTCCTTCAGCTGGTTGATGCGGTCGTTGAGCTTGAACATGCGCTTCTTCTCCTTCATGTTGAGCTCCTCGCGCGAGCGCTTGGACCCGGACGACGGCGTCGAGTTGGCTACGGACGCGGGCGCCTGCGGCGGGTAGTCGGCCGACACGTGGAGCATCTGGCCCACACCCATGGGCGGGTAGCTGTAATGGACCGCAGGGTTGTGCATGCTCATCATGAGCGGCTCGTGGTCAAAGTCCCCCTGGTGGTGCTGCTGGGACTGCTGGTGCTGCTGGTGCGACTGTTGCGGCGTCATGCTGTGGTGCTGCGGCGTGCTGTGGATCATCTGCTGGTAGTCATGGATGGCGTTGTGGTGGATGAGGCCGTTCATGCCGCCGGTGGCCGCGTGGTGGTTCTCGAGGCCGTAGATCTTGGGCCGCTCGCCGCTGTGTTGGTGGTGGTGCTGGATGCCGTGGTGCTGCTGCATCTGTGGCTGGTGGTGCGACTGCTGCTGCTGCTGCTGGGGAGCGTACTGGTGGTGGGACGCCGCGGGCGAGTAGCCAAAGTCGTTCGAGGGTGCGAGCATTTTGGGGGGGAATGTGGATGTGGGGTGCGGATTGCGGATGGATGCGGACGGGGATGGATGCGGACGACGGGACGCCGAGCCAAAGCCAAAGCTGAAGGAAAAGGTGGTCGAGTGCGTGCGAAGGTGCCAAATGGGGAATGACAAATGGTCGAGCAGCAGCTGGCAGAGGAAGGCGGCGATCGGCAAACAGGCAGACCGGGCGTGGTGGGCTCCTCCTCACTGGGATCCCGGCTCGACGAACGCGGCGGCGGCTGGCCCAGAGAGAGAGGACGAAGAACTCTTATTCGCTCGCAAGCGGATCAGGACATTGGCAGCCGGCAGGAGTTAGGGTCAGCTAGGGTCCTTAAAAACAGACGACGGCGCTTCCGGATTGGCCGACGCGAGAGATCGCGGGCGAGCATTGGCCGAAAAGCGTGTGCGGACAAGGAAAAGACAAGAGGATCCATCCAATCGTTCTGATATTTATCGCGGCATTGTGGCTCGGAAAAGCGTCAAACCAAAAAAGGGCGCCGCTCCTATCTGTTTGTTTGCTTTACTGTATTTTGTAAATACGGCAAACCATTGGCTGCCTTGTGCGCAAAAGAAAGCGAGCGCGAGTGAGTGACAGCGTTCCTCGTATCACACTCCTAAAATATGAGGAGAGACCCTCCTATATTGGCTTTAGGAACTCAGCAACAACAGCAAAACAGAAAGGAGGAGCCCCAAGCGAATCAGAAGTAACGCTCGAACGGTCAGGTCGACTCTGCTCTCGTCCAGCGAAGCAGTCCTGGCAGACTCATCGACAGACTCCTCGTTGGCGCAGAGCTCTTCGGCCCAAGCACTTCCACTTTATTTTCACTGGTGATTTGCTGCTGCTTTCTGTTTTAGAGAGAGAGCCTGAAAGCTGTCGCTGGCCATGCATGCACAGCTCCATTCGTCCTTATGCTAACTGACGCAAACCAATGCAGAGAAGGTAAACCAGCACGCTTCTGCAAATACATTATTGCGCCAGGGAGATCTTCACGGCCATTCACTTGCTTCATTTGCTCGCTGCTCTTTTCTTTTGATCGGAAGCAGTTGAGCAGGATCGAGCTGTTGAGCATTCCAGCGTCGAAAAAAGGGGATGGCCGATATTCTTTTAAAAAGAAATGGAGGATGGGCTGTCATGTCCGCTCTCTCTCCCGCTTTTTCGGATGTTCTCGAAGCTCGCCATCGAGCCTGATTTTTTGCATTCGCTCAAAATCTCGGCGAGTTTTTGCAGCTATCAAGACGGCAAAATCAACAGCAAGTACTCCGAAAAGGATTCTGCATGTCATTGCTTGCTTTGTCTTCCTCTGTCGAGACCAACCAGGCAACAGCAGGGCAGCCGTGCACGATACTTGCATGATCGTTCGGCTTTCATTTGCGCCACACAAACTTTGCAGGCTGAATAGCTGCGACTCCAAAGTAAAAGCCTTGCCGCCCAGATCCAAACTGGGAGAGAGAAGCTGTTCAAATGGTCTCTGCATGGTACTCGCTGCTCAGTATCCAGGCGCGAACCGCCGCACGAACAAAGAGTTCAGACAGACACAGCTCAGACGGAGCAAGCTGTTCTTTCGTTTGCCGCCCACGCTCGCACGTGTTGCGGCCCAGCAAGCCAACAAGCAACTGCTGGGAATCAGACCACGAGGGTCGATCAGTGAGATGCCTCGATTACAGAAGCGGCAACAGGTCGGATCAATCGACAAGCAAAAAAACAAAAACACATGCGCCTCGGGCTGTGTGGCTTCAAATAAAAAAAGCATTCGCTCGATCGCTCTCTGGCCGACGACCAGATGGCGCGGGAGAAGCTGCTGTACTGGCCACTTGTGCTCGCGGGCTGACCTTGCTTGCGCTGGATCGAACTGAACCTTGCCTGCTTGCTTGTTGCGCAAGTCTGCTTGTGTTGACATGGATTCTACGGTGGCTCTGAACTTTGTGTGTGTGTGTGCCGATCTGGTTGACAAATGAGGACAGACTCGTGTCACGAACGATGGCCCACGAAACGCTTCCGGTCCGAACGTTTCGGATGGATGGATGGATCCTTGGCCAGCAGCACCACCGACACTCGTGTGACCGTCGCTGTCCTGCGGTCGCCGCTCTTTCTGCTTTGCTCTGGTGGCTACAGCTCTGGTCATCGACACTATTGACTGTCGTTGCATCGCTAGTCGACCGCACAGTGAGACAAAGCAAGCAACAAGGGACCGCACCGCCACAAAGACAAAGACAAACAAAAATCAAAAGGAAGCCTGTTCCTTCCTCGCGCTGAATGGATGCAAGTGCGGTCGCGAATATTTGGGGGCTTGCTGGATGGCAGCCTGGGCCTGTCGTCCGCGTCTCATGGGATCCGATGTGCGCGCACGCGCAGCAAACATGCTGTGGATACCGTCCAACGTGTCGCGCAGCGAGACGAACGCAACGCACGTCCGAGCTGGGGGGGGATTGTTGCGTCGTCACAATCGTGTTCACTTGCGGTCGACTTGTTATAATAGGCGATCCGAAACCGGCGCTATGTATATCGGCCATCCATCCAACATCCCAAATCGGCCATCCGATCCGTCCACACAGAACAGCTCACTCAGGTCCGCGTCCTTTCGCGTCCAAAGGGTGCTGAACTCATGGTCTGGAGTCAGATCGAATCCTCTCTATGCATAAGTGTTGTCAAGAGCGAGCAAGCACTGGCGACGCTTGATGGCCTGATGCGGATGGGGCCGCATTCTGGGACGGCCGCAACTTCCGGTTTACATGGTCCAGCGCTGCTCCAAGAAGAGCGTGCATGCATACAAGGATCCCCTTCCAGTTAAACGCTTCTGGCGTTTCCCCCCAGCTACTGCAATTGCACTCGTGTGCGTCGCGCCTCGGAACTGAACCCAGGGGTGGCAGTAAACATGGGGATTGTCCGCTGATGCTGGTTGCACTGCGCTACAGTATTGCTGGCTCGGCTGAAAGGCCATTCAGTGTGTCCAGAAGCTGAGAGGACTGCACGCATCAGACTGGTTCTGGACATTTTCGTTGGCGCAGCCGTCCTCCCCCCCACATCCCCACTCGTTGACGCTGGGCGACGCGCTCAGCAACAAGTCCTGTGTGGCACTGCATGTAGCGTTTGGCTTCTTAGCATGCTCCCGTCGTTCGCTGTGCCTCGAAGCATACTACAATAGTGCACTCGACGGACGGACGAAAGTCGGTTCACCCATTCGACTTGGCCACACAAGTCGCAGGTTGAACGAACCACTTTCATCAAGTTGATGTGGACCACGTCAGCTACACCTTTTGACAAGCATGAGTGATTGCCTTCACGATCGTCTGAGTGATGGTCGCCTCTGAGATCACCGCTTCAGGATGTGCAAGAAGAGCTCGGCTGACAGCTCCCTCCTTGACGACCTCTGCTTCGCGCGTTCACTCGGAGCAGCAACAGCACGCGCCGTCCAGCTCAGCAGCCGCCACCAAGACCTCCGCCACAGCCTCCAGTAGCACCATGACCAGCAGAAGCAGCGCGGTCGTCCTCCTGCAGCCGCTCACGCGCGAGAGCGACATCCAGCGCGTCGTGGC
>JAASFQ010000779.1:0-14668 GCA_023333845.1 Globisporangium polare | reverse complement strand
GTGGCGTACTGACTTGTGTGGATTGTTTTGTGATTTCTCAACAGTGTGTCGGACGTGTGGATCAACGGGAAGCAAGTGCTGGCGGACCGTCAGTTGACGACGATCGACGAGGCGCAGGTGAAGGAGGACGTGCGCAAGTGGAATGCGAAGATCCACGCGTTCTTCTTTGCGCAGAAGCAGCAGCTGAACCGGTAGGTTGGATGTGTGTCTAGAAATTGTCGCTGTCTTCTTCGAAAACAAATAGACATTGCTGGGAAGACGTGGTCATGGCTGAGCCTTTCAGCACCAGCCAGATTACAAAACGTGAGGCTTTGAAGCTTGCTGTTCGCCGGAGAGTTGCTGACCCGACAAGGCCCTCCATGCTCGTAGCTATCAGGTTTTATTCCTCGTCAGCCTCATGAGATCGATCATCCGATCAACTTCAAGAGAATACTGTCGCTCCATGTCCAAAATCTCGGACTTCATACATATTCGACATGCTGGCCGGGAAGTTGTCGATATTCACCGACCTGACGAAATGAGCGATACCTTCAACACCATGCCATTTACAAGGTGAGCCTCTCGGCAGTTTGGACTGCTTGCTACGTGGTGACTGCTACAGGCACTCAAGACGTCTCGATAACAGGGTGTTGAAAGCGCACGCTCTCCTTGGACGCACTCGACACGTTCTCGGTTGCTCCTGTCTGGCGAGAGCCACGGGCTGACTGACAAAGGCAGGGACCGAGTTCTCTAGTCTCACTCCTGCTTGCACGACTCTCCTCTTCCAGGACAGCACCTCTCGGCGAACGGCATTTGAATGCATTGTTGATTAACTAGCGACTTACAAGCAGCAGCTAATGCCATCAGCACGCTAGCTTGTATCCCACCAGTCGGGGCCATCGCCACTTTGTGGGAAGTTTAATACACGCGACGACCTCATCGATGTGGCTGGGTAGCTGACGACCAGCGGCTGGAGCTTTGAAGAGCGAGGCACCAGCGACGGAGTCTTCTCTCGTTTTGTCCAGGAGAGGATTCACTAAACTTCGAGTACGGCAACCCACCAGACACCTGAGCTGGACAGACACTCGTTCCGAGGAGCTCGTTGCGGCTTGTCGGTCGTCCTCGCAAGCCCACGCGGCACCAACCTCGCTTGAAAACCAAACTCTGACTGCAACAAACAGCCGAGCGTCTCCACACCTCTTCAAATCGCTGGCGGATGGACCCGCAGTCGAGCTCTGGAACTTGCGAGCACCGCGGGGAAAGCCGCTCCACAAACTGTCGCCGTCTGGTCAGGAGGCAGGAGACATGAGCTGTCCAGGCGAACTGGGTGCGCAACCGCGCTCGTCACTGTGTCCGGACTTGAGTGGATTCAGTTGACACCCGTGAGTCAGTCAGTCAGTCAGCCGGGACGAGTGGGATCATTTGTTTCGTCCGTCGTCGCCTCATTTGTTTAACCTGGAGACCACTGGAAGCGCCAAAGCCAGTCAGTCAGTCACACACACACACGCTCATCTCCAAAAGTTAATTGCTCAAAACAAATTCAGACGGGGCGTACCAGGAGTTCCGCAGAGTTGACTCACATGCACGAGAGCGGCTCCGGATATGTTTATTTGTTTCCCCCCTTTCTTTGACGTCACGCTCTTGAGTTGGTTGGACAGCAAACGAGGGCAGCGACCTTTGCGGACGTCGCGCGCGTGGTTGTGCCGCTCTGAGAATGGGGGGCATGGAACGAGCCGGCCCGTTCTTGGTGGTCGAATGCGCAGAAGGGGGGAACAGAGGGGGCTGGTGCAGCAGCGGTCGGGGTCGAGTGCTGGCCGCCACTGCCAGGAAAATAATGTCCTGGAAACTTGTGTCAACAAGAAAAAAGTTGGTGGTGCTGGTCGAGCATGAGCAACTTGAAGCAGCTAATTCGCAAGAGAGAAAAAGGGGACTCACTCGAGAAGCGCGTGGCGTCAAGGGATCCATATATCAGCATTCCGCCACCCATCGAGCCACCAATTCGCCGTCGTGCAAGCGCAAGTCGTCGTCTCATATATTCTTTGCCTGCAAAGCAAGAGCAAAACAATAGCGCATGAGCGAACGACCACGTTCAGGCACACCAGCAAACTCTCTCCAGGCCCACTCAATAATCAATGACATAGACAACACTTACTTGACGGCGCTACTTCTCGCTTGTGTGAGCGCCCACAACTCGGAGCGAGCCGCGCAAGAAGCGCGGGCATGTCTTGCTGGCGCTCGTCCCGTGTCCGCGGTGCAGCGTTGTTGCGTGGATGTCTGCCAGCGCGCGTTTAATTTTGGATGCTGAGTCTGCTCTTTAGCGACCCTTCTCGGCGCGCCACACTTTATTAATAGCTGGTGCAACCCAAAACGCCTCGCAAGACTTGTTTTTTTCTCTCTCCACAACAACAGTTTTAGGCGTGGGAAAAGCAAAACCGCGCAAGACTGTTTGCTTTACGCTCGTTTGGCAGTTGGTTGTGCTTGGAGTCGTGCATGTTAAGTCGCTGTATAGTATATTCCCTTCATTCGTTAATATATAAAAGAAAGCCACGACGCAAATTGCTCGAAACCGTTGGCCCTCCTCGCTTTGCGTATCAGCAGCACGTGTTGCTGTAATATCCGCTCGCGGCCACCTCGTTCGCGAACTCTCGCAGCAGCAGCAGCGTGTGCTCCGGCGGACTCTGCGCGACCGCAGCGACGCCCGCGAGCCAGTCGATCTCGCTCGTGATCTGCGTCAGCACGCGCTCGTGCGTGTGGAACTCGAACTGCTGGAGCACGGGGCACACGAGCTTGCACGCAAGCCACTGGTTGTCCCCATTACCCTCACGCGTGTGTTGCTGGTGGCTATGGTGCTTGTGATTAGTAGTTGGCCGCCGCCGCCGCTGGTCGCCGCCGTTCATCTGGATATGCAGCTGGGCCGAGATGCGGATGATGACCTGGTCGCCGGCGTCCAGGCGCTCCGAGGAGCTCACGAGCAGCTGGAAGACCGCGAACTGCTCGCGGTACCAGAGCCACTGCATTTGGAACGCGTCGATGGACGCGAACTCCTGCTGCTGCAGCTCAAAGAGCGCGTGCAGCCCCGGGTACCGCAGCTGTGTGGTCACGGGGAGCTCAAGCCGCGCCGACTCGAGCGCGTAGTAAAAATCGCCGATGCACCGGATCGGGTCCCGGATACTAGTATCAAGCTGCTTGTGCCGGTGGTCTTCATACTCAAATGCTGGCTCGGGCTGGTGGTGCAGCGCGATCTTACGCGCCTTGAGATCCAGGATCTCTTCTTCGAGCAACTTGATTTGGCCGCTGAGCTCGTTCTCGTACATGCGCTTGCGCTTGCGGTAGTTGGCCTGGTTCACGCGGCACTGCTCCTTGCGGCGTGCCTTCTTCGAGAGCGACGTGTCGAACTGGCCGTCGCCCTCACCATCGTTCTCATTCTCGTTGAGGTCGTCGTCGTTCTCGTCCGTGGCCTGAGCGTCTCCGTCATTGCCGCCACCGCTGGACAGGCTCGAGCGTGCGGACGCCTCGGCGGTCGACGACCGCATCCTTTGGGCCATCGTCCCAAAGCGCTCGCTGGCTGGATATTGTCCTGATCTTCGTCGCCACCCCCCACCAAGAGTGGCGTCGTCATCGTCGTCTGACGACGAGAGTCTGTTGCTGTTGTTGAATGAAGCCGCGCGGTGAGGATGGTGGCCGCTGTACATGCTGTCACCGTTACGATGGTCCGCAGGCTGTGGTCGCTGTTGCTGGGGGAAGTGCTGCGCCGCTATGGACTGCAGCAGCTGGTGGTGGAGCTCGTACGCGTCGCCGTCCGCCTCGGTCTTGACCCGTCGCCACGCCCCGTGCGCGTCCCCACCGGCGTCGTGGCCATGGGACCGGAACGCAGGGACCCCGGCGCGCGGCGACGGTGGGAGCGCGTGCGCTGGCGCGAACCGCGGCTGGTAGACAAGGGGGGCTACGGGTGCGTGCGGCGCGTGGCGCGCTGGCTGGGGAAGCGCCTCACCGCCACTTCTCTGCTCGGGGCGGATCGCGCGCAGCGGCGGCAGACTCGGCACCATTTGACACGTGAGCGATTGGTTGTGTTCGACTTGTAACAGGCGCTCGTGCGGTTGTTGTTGAGCGGGGGGGGAGGAAGGGGGCTTGTTTGCTTGTGTTGTCTTGTTTGTCTGGACGCGCGGCTTGTTGTGGCTTGCGCGCGCGGGTTGTTTGCCTTTGTTCGCGTCTCGCTTGCTCGATTTGTTGCTTCCTTCCTCGTTTGCTTGTTTGACTCTTTTTGTTTGTTTGTGTGGAAATCGCAAGTCGCCACTTGTTTATTGCTATCGCGAAAAGAATAAACAAGCGCAGTTGCGGCGGAAAAGCCACAGCTCGCGCCTGAAATAGCTGGACGCGCGATGACACCGCTCGAGCGTTTCGCTTTGGGAAAGGAAAAAAGGGGATGAGCGCGACGCGCGCACGTTTTTATGCTGCGCACGAGGTGCGCAGATTTGCACATTCTGACCTCATTCTCGATATTTGACACGACGAACCAGTGCATTCGGACCTGCGTGTGGGCGGCCATCTTCTTCCACATTCTCAGAACGAGCGCCCGCTCTTTCAGCACAAAACAGAATCTCAGAGGGCGCCGTGCGCAGTGGAGCCGGAGTCAACACGTGAGATCAAGCCTCGGATCCCAGTTTGGCTGCGACAGAGTCCGTCAAAAATAGGTGGTGACGAAACACAGTGAGGCGTGATCTCTTTCCTTTGAGCGCTCGCGAGCATCTCCCTCGACCAGTCGTGCCCCGGCATTTGCATAATCGACTAGCGACTCGCGAAAACGTACCTTCAAGCATCCAGTATCCAGTATCCAGTCTCTCCAGTATTTCAGAGGCTGTGTCAAACAATCGTGAAACATCCTCCCAGTATCACTCTCATATTATGCATAACCTCTGGCACATGATCAGAAAGGGAGTCCGACTGATGGAGGGAGATCTGGAGTAGTAGAATTAGCAGTTGATTTACGTTTCGGAAATGATAACGCCCGACAGTTGACCCTATTTTTTTATTTTTCGGGATAGTTGGAAGGAGAACCACGACGAGTTCTCCCAATCAGCGTCCTCGATCGGTTCAGGCAGAGCGATCATTTTATTTGCGGATGAGCAGTGCCACACACCCAGCTGAACAGCGCGCTCTCAGGCGGCTCAAGATCACGCCGCAGATCTCTCCAGTCACCAAGCCCGTTACGATTTCAAGTCACCCAATACAAGTCGTCTTGCGCACATCCCAACACAAGTCGTCTTGCGCACATGCTTTCCATATTTTCGAGGCCACGCCCACAAACCAGCAGTCCGTTGCGCATTTCCCTCCACCCGTCGTGCCCTCGTATTTGCATACACGACTAGCAAGTCGAGAATGCGCCGCAGCGAGCTCCCAGTGTGAGTCGAATACTCTGCATACCCTCTGATACATGATCAAATGGGGAGCGCGACTGTTGGGAGGGACCTCTGGACGTTTGCGCGACCTTTTCAAAATCCAGAAGGCTCGTGCAGTTGTTATCTGTCGGTGCACATCTACGGAAGTAATCTGTCGTTCCATGTATCGTATTTAACGCAACGGGGGATGACGAATTAAACTGCTCTGCAATCACGTCAGAGTTGAGATGCAGCCGAAGCGGACGAATGACACGCTCGTGCGTGACCAGGGGGATGCCCCGCATGTGCACCATGAAACCCGAAAGACACACTTTGATCATGGAGCGTCCAAAACCAGTCTCTCCCGAACGAGCAACCATTCTTCCGCAAGGAAGACAACAACGGCTACAGCAGTGAGCTAGAAAGGTAGCCAACTTGGAGTGTCTGTGTGCTTCGTATTATGGTTTACACTAACAATAAGACTGCATCATCGCCTGTGTAATGGCGGTGATAAGGTACATATATGGCACGGCGGTGGGAGAACGCATAACAACTCGAGCCGCCAAAGCTGCAGCAGTAACTCTCCAAATTAACGTGTTTATGAACTATTCTAGAGTGGAGGTCAACGCGCAGCTAGCTAAGACAATTTAGACCATCCATTACATAAATGGACAGCGTACTGCGCTGGGGCTGCGCAACAATACTTTTCCGTGTCAAGAGCTGCATTTCTCATCTCGGTCCACCTGAACTTTCATTGCGAACACGACCTTCGGCAGATACAGCCCTGGACTGTACCGAGTCGATAGAACGTTTTCAACTTGGCTTGCTCCTTCAAATAAGTCGCAAGCTAGTTTGCATGCTGTTGTTTTTTTCATCTACGAACTCTGCTACGCCCTCAAAGATGATTGATCATATTGCACTGCCGAACAATAAATACTGACCCGATGAAAAAGGTGCGTTGGTCCTCCAGCACACCATCGTCGATGATTCGTCGCCGTCACAAGCGCCACGGCGCGTGGTGCGCGTCGCGCCATGAGCTCCGCGTCTGTGTCTGCTGGCGCTGCAGCATCTACTCCGTCACCACCGACACGGAAGAAAGCAGGCTACGAGGAGTGCCGCGCGTACATGCCAGGATGCGGCCGAGCTGCTGTATGGCAAGTCTTCGTGTGTCACAAGATCCGAGCAAGCAGCTCCAGTTCTACGCGCAGGTACGTTGCTTCCATCTCGACGGACGGTACTCTCTACAAAACCCAGGTCCGCAAAACAAAACTGGGTTGATGTTGTTATGCTCCGGTTCGGTTCTCACACGAGAGAGAAAGAGAGACGGGAAAACGAAATGAAAATGCAATGAAGCTATTACGTGGCGAACTGCGTTCGTTCGCACAACAAGATGGAGGTGAAACGCAACACGAAGCACTCTCAGCTCGGACTCTCTTGGGTGGTGAGCAAAATGGCTGAAGAGAGAGAGAGAGAGAGAGAGGCTGAGGGCGACGGCGAGCGAAAACTAGTGCACGATGGTAGTGACGATGAACAGACCCCTGGTCAGGATTTACTGCAGCGTTCTCTGCCGTCAGCGACGCGCCGTGCCCGCGTTGACCTGGCCATTCCCGGTGAAGTTGGTGAGGTGGTTCTCATAAATGTCGTACCAGCCCGGCACCAAGATGGTCTTCTGGCCGGACCGGAGCTGCTGCATGCGGTTGTAGCAAAGCGTGTGCGCGGTGGTCGGGTACTTGAAGTTCGCGCGGAAGTAGGTCGTGTAGTCGTCCACCGTGCCTTCCTGCAGCTCGTACCAGGAGCAGTGCATGAGCTCGATCTGGTCGAGCGCTTCGTTCTTCGCATCGGTGGCGCTGAGGGCCGGACCCAGCGTCGAGACCGTCGACAGCGACGTGTTGACGAGGTCCACGAACAGATTGATCGAGGTTTGCATGGGCGTGGTGGTGACGGTGCTGGTCGTCGTCGTAAAGGATGTGGTGGTGATGCCTGACAGGCGGCGCGCTTTCGAGACGAGCGGGCAGCTGATGCTGACGTTCGCGAGGCTAAAGGCCGCGAGCAGTGAGTCGCGCTCGTATGTGTACGAGTAGTCCCCCAGGTCCGTGCCGCTCACGTACTGCCAGTACTGCGTCGGCAGCGGACTGAAGAAGGGGCCGAGCACCGGGTGGTCCTCGACGCGCATGCGCTCCGGGTTGGCGCCCCAGGACGAGTTGGGCCAGAACTGGGTGATGTTGGACGTCGAGGTCGGGCAGATGTCCGTGGCACTGAGACTGCACTGCTGGAACGCGTAGTTCGAGGTCTTCTTCTCGGTCTCGGTCATCGGGCGCTGCACCTGGCAGTCGTACCACCACTGGTGCAGCAGGTCGATCGTCGAGCTACTCGTTATAGATTCACACACAAGAGAGTCATTAGTACATAAGCTTTCCCAATGCAAAGACCCATGGACACATTAAGCACCAAAGCTATAGAGACGTACTGGTGGTTGTAGAAGATCGGGTCTGCGGCCGTGAAGAGCGTAGCCATCGTCGAGCCGGCGGTATTGTGGATCGAGTTGTGCACGCCGTAGTGGAGGTTCTGGGCGAAATTGGCGAACCCGAACGAGCCGCTGATGTACTTGGCCAGTGTGACGAGGCCAAAGCCCGACGGGAACGCCTTGGTCCCCCAATTGTCGCGCGGGATGCAGCCTGAGCAGTTGGCGAGCGTCGAGTTGTGGCAAAAGTTCGCGAGCGAGAAGTTGGTCGCCAAACCCATGGCCGCTGAAACACCGGAGCCAACCACACAGCTCCCAGAAAGCGGGGTGACACCGTCATAGGTGAATGTGGTCGCGGCTGTCGGATTCCCGTAGCTGCCGGCACCCGCGCCGAAGTCCGTGAGGATCCGCGAGCACGACTCGAACGAGGTGCACTGGACCGCGAGCTTCTTGGTGTAGTCCGTGTAGTAGTCCCAGTACGGGATCGTGACGCACTCGAAACGCGGGTCGAGGCTGCGTAGCATGTTCTCGTACGCGAGGATGAAGCGGCGGTGCCAGTAGAGCATGCCGCACGTGCGGTGTCCCTCGTTTCCCGACGCCGTGTCGGCGTGGACCTCGAGGAAGAGCGCGTGGTTGCCGTTCGCCATGGCGGCCATGACGGCGTCCAGGTACAGCTGCTTGTCTGGCGTCGAGAGCATGCCCCAAGCCTTCCGGACGCGGGGACCGCAGCTCGACGTCTGCGCACTCGTTGGCGTGGCCGCATTCAGCACAGAGACGCACAGGATCGCCATTAGGAGTGCGAGGCGAGGCATGGAGGAGACGCGACGGCGAGTCTGCATGTTGCTGGCTGTCATGCTCTCGGTGCTTTCACAAGTGTGTGTGAGAGAGAGAGAGAGAGAGAGTGGGGTCCGGGGAGAGATCCACGGGTACTGGCTTCTTTCTGCGGACTGGAGAGGTTGAAGAGGTGGTGAGGACGGGAGGATAGCCTTGGGTAGTACTGCGCTGGGCTGGGCGGGCTGGACTGTGGACGGACGCAACGATGCGATCGAGAAGCCCTTTGAGAGAGCTCTTCTGGTGGTAGGTCGTGGTGGAGACGCTCTTGACGGGAAGAGGGTCAAATGAATAGTGACCGCTCAGAAGAGCCCACCCTCACGTCTGTCTTGCCCCGAGTTCATGTGTGGGGGGAGTGTTGAGCTCGCATGTGCATCGTCGCGTTCTTCTTTCGCTCCGCGAGCCATTTGCGTTCCTTCGATTCCCAGCTGCTGCTGAGCTGTTCAAGAACGGAAGAAGCACGTCAGTCCACTGCTGCGTTGATCACCACCAGCGACTGAGTGCGAAGCGCATAAAGAAAATGGGTATTGGCTTTCGAAACGCAGCGCGGTTCCCAAGCGCAGACTCGCGGCGAGTCTGAAATCCTCAGCACCTCGCAAGTTCCGCGACCGATCCGCGCGATTGCGCTTTATGGAAGCTTTTGTTGCTGTTGCTTCCACGGATCTGGATGTTCGTTGCTCCAAAACGGATTTTCTTGGATTTCTAGCCAATGAAGAGCTCAGGACGCTTTTGCCGAGCCAATCAGAGACTCAGGATTTTGCAGAAGACCCAGATCATCGGAGATCTCGATTTGTTTCCCACCTCCCACTTGATCACCACGGGCCTTCAAGGATCCTTTGCGTCAAGTAAAGAGCGGACCGAGTCCCTCGTGACCGACTTTCAGGTCCTCACTTCTCGCAGTTCTCTCGGGGTGGGTGTAAAACCAAACCTAGGTACTGACCTCAGATGGCTGCGTCGTGTCCAACGAGCGAAACGCGACCATGCGGCCGCGCAGAATGGATAGCCTGTCCCGTGGTTGCAACGGCAGGATGCATTCAGCGCGGAAAGTGGAGTTGGAACTGGCCATCGGCGGACGCAAAAGGCGTATGGCAAACAGGTGCACTAGGTGCTCAGGCAGGCAGTCATTTCGGATAGGCCATTCCTATCTATCCTATCTGGGTTGCTTGGTGGATATGCCGGTCATAACGAGAGCGCAGAGGCGCTTTCTGGAATGCCAGCCAGCCATTCATCCATTCATTCGCTCGCACGCGTGTCTTACGGATACAGAGAGGACCGGGGAGGTGGACGGACAGGCGCGGCCGGCCGTGTAAAATCGAGATGCACGAAATCCTCTCGTGGAGCCTTGCAGGCAAGCAGCTCTGTTGACGTTGATCATCGAGATGCTCTCGTTTCCCCTGTCTTGAGCTGCTTGAGAGCAACCTCGCGACGTGACGTGCTTAGTATGGAGCGAGGCCTTCATGCCGTCTCCTCTGCGCCAAGTAGTGAATGCTCGCAAGGTGCGGTCCCCATATCCCTAAAAGCTGCAAAAGTCGGCCTGGACACCAAGCGCGTGCGCGAGAGGGAGAGAGAGAGAGAGAGAGGTTTGTCTGAGAGCCGAGATCAGACCAGTCAATCAGCGAGAAAAGAGCACGTCAATCAAGGCGCCAACGCGAATGGATATTAGAATGGAGGATAAAAGAAAGAGGAATATACGATGAGGTGGGTGTTTGCTGTCCACGACATTGCGTGGGGAGGAAGAGGGGAGAGACTCAGCGATGGACGGGCCCGAGTCTGGCAAGAGTGGCTTCCTGCTTCCTTGCTGCTTTGTTTTACTGTTTCTCGGACTAGACGCCGCCCGAGTTTGTGATCACGACGACGCCGTCAACGGGGATCGACACGGTCACGACCGCGGCTTGAGCAGTGACCCCGGCCTCCTCCGTCAGCTGGCTGGGTGTGGTAGGGGCAGAAGTCCTCGCAGAAGTGATGGCCGCTATCGCAGGCGACCTCGCCGCCACAGGGTTCGCCGCAATGACCGCTGCAATGTCAGGCGTGAATGCGGAAGTCGTCGTCGTCGTCACAGGCGTGGCTGAAATCACGGGGTTCACCGCAACCGCTGCTGCGATGGCTGCCACGACGTCGGGGCTCACCGCGGACGTAGTTGCAATACCGTCGGCCACCATCGCTTTCACTTGCGGCGATCCCTTGGTGAGCAGGAACGCCTTGTAGACCTCGCGCCAGTGCTCCAGGTCGATGGTCGCGTCCCCGTTCAGGAGCGACATGATGAGGTCGTAGCAGCGCGTGTGGGCATTGGGGTCGATCTTCATGCTCTTGCGGTAGAACTGCGTGAGGTCATCCACGAACTGGTGTTGCTCCACGTACCACGCGCACTCCATGAGCTCCAGTTGTTCCAGGGCTTCGTTCGCATCGTCGGCGCGGCGCATCACCAGGGGCGTGAGGTTGTCCATGAGCCTCTGGACCTTCCCGACCGCCTTCTCGCGCATCTGGTCCTTGGATTTCGGTGGCGAGACCGTCGGCTGCTGCACCTTTTCCATGCGGCGCGCCTTGCTCGTCGCGGGGCATGAGATCGCAGTGTTGGCACTCGCGAAGGACTGCAGCAGCGAGTCGCGCTCGTACGTGTACGAGTAGTCCCCCAGGTCCGAGCCACTCACGTACTGCCAGTACTGCGTCGGCAGCGGACTGAAGAAGGGGCCGAGCACCGGGTGGTCGTCGGCGCGCATGCGGTCCGTGCCGTTGGACCAGAACTGCGTGATGTTGGCGAGGCGCGACGGCGCCGCCACGCTGGCGGACTGCGAACAGGTCGCGAAGCCGTACGCCGAGTTCTTCTTCTCGTACTCGGTCATCGGACGCTTCACCTGGCAGTCGTACCACATCTGGTGCACGAGGTCGGCCGTGGCGTGGTGGTTGTAGAAGATCGGATCCGAGCTTGTGGAGAACGTGGCCATGGCCGAGCCGGCCGAGTTGTGGATCGAGTTGTGCATCGTGTAGTGCAGGTTCTGCGCAAAGTTGCTGAACCCGAACGAGCCGCTGATGAGCTTGGCCAGCGTCGAGTAACCCAGGCCCGACGGGAAGGGCGTGGTCGTCCACGTGCCGCGCGGCACGCACTTCCAGCACGCACTGCCACTGGCCGACGAGTTCTGGCAAAAGCTGGCCATGGAGAAGCTGGTCTCCACGGTGAAATTGGTCGTCGTCGAGCCGTTCGAGTACGTGAGCACCGTGCCAGTCGGAACACCCGTCGAGACGCAGGGGCTGGTCACCGGCGTGCCGTCGGTCAGGTTGTAGTTCCCCACGCGTCCCGACGAGCCCCCGAACTCGCTCAGGAACGTCGAGCAGCCTTCGATCGTCGTGCAGAAGCCCGCAGTGCGCTTCGCAAAGTCCGAAAAGTAGTCCCAATACGGGATCGTGACGCACGCGAAGCGCGGGTCGAGGCTACGCAGCATGTTCTCGTACGCGAGGATGAAGCGGCGGTGCCAGTAGAGCATGCCGCACGTCAGGTGTGCCTCGTTTCCCGACGCCGTGTCGGCGTGGACCTCCAGGAAGAGCGCGTGGTAACCAGTCGCCATGGCTTGCATCACCGCGTCCAGGTACAGCTGCTTGTCTGGCGTCGAGAGCGTACCCCAGGCATGGCGAACCCGTGGCCCGCAAGTCGACACTGGGGTTGTAGCTGGGACTGGAGAAACAGTAGGGGTGACGGTTGGAGCTGAGGTGTCAGTTGGCACTGGTGTCGGAGCCACAGTCGTTGGAGTTGGGGACGGTGTTGCCGTGGGAGTCGCAGTCGTCGGAGTTGGAGTTGGAGTCGGGGCTGTGGTTGTTGGCGCTGGAGTATCACTTGGGGTTGGTGTCGGGGTGTCTGTCTGCGCCATTACAGCTCCAGGCCCGAACAGCACACAGAAAACTGCGACAGCAACACAGAAAACGATCCGGTACGTCGGGGACTTCTTGGTACGACCACGTGAGACCGACATCGTTGAAGTGAGTCACGCGTCGCTGGGTAACTCTCGCTCTTGGGTACGCTACGGCTTGAGAACGGCTGGCCACTTCAGACTCTTGATGCAGAAGAAGACAAGAACACAAAGGCGACTGACTGGGTGCTGGCGGATGGAGTCTGGAGACAGACGTTGGCTGGGCGGGGGTATAAAGAAGCAGACTCTTTCTCGCTGAGCCGGCTTCTGTAGGTGACGCTCTCACAGGTGAGAGGTAAAGATCGAATGTGCTGCACACTCACTCACGAGCGAGCGAACCAGCCAAGCCTTCTCGCTCTCCTCGTCTGTCAGCTGTATCATCAGAGCAAACGGTGCCGTTTCCCCCCTGAGAGCAAAGAGGCGAAATGGCCGCGCGCATAGCGGTTTCTTGGCTCTGTAACCAACTCCATGGCCGCTCTGGGAACTTTGTCGGAATGCGCGCTGCTCCGAACGTTGATGGCTCCAAGAAACGTTTCGCTCACTCGCGAATCAAAGCTTCCGGGTTCACCGCCTGGGGAGCTCAGGGAGCCAATCAGACGCTCAGGATCTAAATCCGAGGCGATGGACGACTCGCTCGGGATCTCTCTCGGTGCCGAAATAGCTGGCCGGTCATTTCTCAGGTTTCGGATAACCGCACAATGTCGAATGCCTTGCTGGTTGCTTGCTTGGGTACACTCTTTCCATAATCCGCTTGCCGCTGCTCACCGCCGTGAGCAAGAGAGCGCTTGGGGCTGCGAGAATGCATCTGCCAACTCGCCAGTGATAGGCAGTTCTTTGTTTCATGTGCGCGGTCTCACCTCGCATAGCAGCCGCTGCACAGATCGCTATCACTTCATACGCGTGGACTAAGGAAGCTCGCAGCAGCACTCGACGGAGTTAGCCTTGCTTTCGATGCGGGGGCTTTCGATGATGAGGATCGATGCGTTGGTGAGTGGCAGTCTTTCTTTCGGTTTCTGAGATGCGATCGAGCCCTCGCAAAAGCGAGAAAGAACTTGGGCCGAAGCGTCGAAATGCTGCTGAAACGTGCACCAACCAAACCGGCCATTGGTCGCCACACAGTCATTCGTTCGAGTACAAAAAGCACGATCAACTGCCAGAAGCTCGTCGCACCTTGCTTGCGTGCTTGCTCTCTCTCTGCGGCAACTTTTCTCTCTCAGGCACTTGATTGAGTCACACACGTTCACCATCTTGGCCATCAAAGTGAATCGCAGCATCAGGCGTACGTAGCGTAGCGATTGGAGAGTACGGGAAACGGAACCTTTGCGCTCCCCCAGTCCCATTCTTGTCACTGCTAATGCTTCCACAGATTCACTCGGGTTCAGTGCGTCAGACACACTCCTGAAGGGCTGCGCTCAGAGTATTTCGTGGCGCTCAAGCGTAAAGTCTTCGGCTTCCTTTGACAAATCGATTCGGTAGCAGTGTATCCTCGTTCAGATTCTTTCGCTCCGTGGGTGACCTGCCTCATCGGCGACCAACAGGGTTCGGGACCGCGAGCACATTCCGCGTTTCTCTTGATACAATCAAAGCGCGACGGACTGGTGGAACCCTCCGCACCAGGCGAACAGCAGCAGCGCGTCGAGATCGCACTCTGACGCGAGGCTCTGCGAGACCATCGCCACTGTCGCGCCACACGACAGACTCCACTTCTGCTGGTAGACTGCGTTCGCGAGCCTCCAGTCGCAGACCTCTTGTCGACGAGCACGAATGTGCTCTGAGCTCATTCTCTCGGCTTCCGAATCCAAGCCGAGCTGCCAGAAATCGTCCATGAGCGCGGTGTCGTCCTGGCCACCGAAGATGAACAGGCAAGGACGAGCAGCTCCCACACCAGCACCGCCGCTGAGGCTTGCTGAAGTAGCTGGGACGAATGCGCTCGCAGACCAGTAGCGTGGCACTGGAACCGTGCCATCCTCGTCGACACTTGTCACCAACACGCGCTGCCATCCTTTTCGAGGATCCGTCACGCTTTTCTTCCCAACGTAGAGCCCGGACGTATAGTGGTGCGCGAAGCCCGAGTTCCTGCGAGGACTGCGTAGGCCTTTCCCCACAGAAAGTAGGTCGTAAGG
>JAASFQ010000778.1:0-14669 GCA_023333845.1 Globisporangium polare | reverse complement strand
GCTTTCGCAGACTGGCTCGCTTCAGCCTGTGAGCTTTGAACGTGCTGCCAAGCTGTTGTTGGGCGCCTGCGGACCAGTCGGACGGAAAGCTTCTAGATTTGCTGTATGAGTGATCGCTGCCAGTGCACTCGCTTCTTCTTCTTCAATGACGCAGGTCATGAAGAACAGCGAGCGAGCAACAGGCGAGCGCTCCGTCGTGAGAGCGAGACGCTGCTGGCACGAAGCGCAATGTGTTGGAGAAGTCAGACAGTCAGACTATCGAGCCAGGTTCGACGAACGAAGCGTCGCGCACTCTGATTCGAGGAAACAACCAGCGTTGGTTACATAGGACGATCGAAACTCACGTTGGTTATTTTCCTTCTGCCGCGAAAAGAGTCCACTTTCCACAAGAAAACGTGGGTCGAAAAGAAAGACGTTTGTGCAATCGCTTCTCTGATTGGACAAATTAGCGCCCAATAATCACACGTATCCCTCCTGATTGGTTGAAAGAATGTCGACGAGACCCAACTCGACTCGACTCGGAGAAGCAGCAGAGCAGAAGAGAAAGAGAAACAAGCGAGAAGGAGAACGCGAGTCACCAAGCGACATTCGCGCTCGTTCTCACTGACCGACTGACCGATTGATCGACGCACGGGCGCCCACGCGACTCAGTTGATTGACCACCTGCCAGCGCCAGCCACCGCACGCGGCGACAGCGTCGTTGTTCCTATAGAGAAGGAAGGCTCCACGCGCGGCCGATCGCCTCACTTGCCCGTTTGCGCGCGCGAAACGGTACGCACGACCGACTGCGTGGGTTGAAGTCGCTTTTTGAAGCGCGCAAGAAGCTGCAGCTGGATAGAATGCTAACGATTTGCTGTGTGCGTGTGTCTCTTTGTATGCGACTTGTACTTGTGTGTGTTGTTGCGTGAACAGCAGATAGAAGACGCGTCCGGCAGTTAAAGCAAGCGAACGCCACATTCACGCCTCGCTGTTCATTTTTGCATCGCATTTCGAGAGAGACACGAAAAGAAACACAGGTGAGCTGCTGCTGAGTGTGCGCTAGCTAGCATGGGAGAATGTTGTGCATGGCATTGTACTCATTCATTTTTCTTCGCTTGTCTGCGTATGTGTGCTCGCTGTGCAGAAACACATACACACAGCCAAAAACAAAATAAAAGCAAGCATGTCGCGCGCGTCGATCGGAGATTACATCGTCACGAGCAAACTCGGCAGCGGGTCATTCGCTGTCGTCTACAAAGGCTACCACAAGGTCACGAAGGTGCCCGTGGCGATTAAGGCCATGTCGCTCAACAAGCTCAACAGCAAGCTGCTCGCGAACCTCGAGACGGAGATCTCGATCATGCGCCAGATCGACCACCCGAACATCGTCAAGCTCTACGAGATCAAGAAGACCGAGAAGCACATTTACCTCATCCTCGAGTACTGCGCGGGTGGCGATCTGCAGCAGTATATGCGCCGTCAGGAGCAGAAAGCGGCGCTCGCGGCGGCCGGTGTCTCGTCTCAAAACACGGCTTCGTCGTCGTCTTCGTCTATCATTGGCGCGATCCCCACGACAAAGCGAGAGCGTCTGAGCGAAGACGTCGCGCACCATTTCCTGCACGAGCTGGCGAAGGGCATGATGTGCTTGTGGAGCCACAATTTGATTCATCGCGACCTGAAGCCGCAAAATTTGCTGCTCGTTGAAGACTCGTCAACCTCTGTGCTGAAGATTGGTAAGTTTTGTTGATGTGATATCTGTTCAGTTGATGGCAGAGTTTTCACAGTTTGCAAACTATTTCTTTGTGTGCCCCCACGGTAGCTGATTTCGGGTTCGCACGGCATCTGGCGACAACGTCGCTCGCAGAGACTCTGTGCGGCTCGCCGTTGTACATGGCTCCTGAGATCCTCAAGTTCCAAAAGTACGACGCGAAGGCCGACCTCTGGTCCGTTGGCACGATCCTGTACGAGATGGTGGTTGGCAAACCTCCCTACGGCGGCTCGAACCACGTTCAGCTTCTTGCAAACATTGAGCGCAACGACCTTCGATTTCCAAGCAACGTCGACTTGTCGATCCCGTGCAAGAACCTACTGCTGGGTCTGCTGCAGCGCAAGCCAGTGAATCGCATGGGCTTCGATGACTTCTTCAACCACACATTCGTCAACCTTCGCGGGATTATCGATCTGTCTCAATCGTCAACACCAGCTATGGGCCTCAGCATTTCGCACTCAACAGCGACCGCGAGTATTCGAGAAGAGGAAGAAGATGCTACGGAGGACGAGCACGCGAACGCGATGAACCCTGACACGTTGAGAACTTCGACAGTGCCACCTCCGCTCGCGCAGAGTCGGCTGCCTACTCCGAAGGAACGCGCAAACTCGGAAAATCTCGACAGCCCTTCGCCATCGAACTCGTCTCTCCGGCAATCTCGCAGCGGCAACATGGAAGTGATGCAGACGGTGTTCGGCAGTACCAGTTCAGCTGGCAGCGCCGCCCTGCGCCGCTCGTCGCGTCTCGGACGAAGCAGACGATCGACTTCGAGTGGAGCCATTCTGGTGAACCAGCAGAACCTCAGTCCCAAGCTGAGCCCACAGATGAGCCCACACATTTTGCCGAGTCCAAGCCCGCGCATTAACCCGTTCAAGCAGTCTTCGGACTCGGTGTATGGTGCGGCGACAGCGATGCAGAACTCGACTCATTTGCGTGCGTCCGGCGGCTCTTCTCAGAGCAGTCAGCGCCTGAGCAGACCAATCATGCCCACGTTTGTCGCCTCAGCAAGTGGAAGCGGTGTGCCGCGACAGGTAAAGACGAATGCGATGGACTCGAGTGGGGAGTACGTCCTTGTCGAGTCAGGATCCGAGAAGCAGGCTCCAGGTCCAAACGATCCAGCTAGTCGAACCGAGACACGCGACATCTCAGTGCAAGATCGTGCGGTGTCATTGCTTCAGCAATCTGGGTCGTCGTCGCTGTCGGGCAACCCTGCAATATCGGCGGGTGTAGTTTTGGCTCAGAAGCTGAGCGACCTGACTCCATTCTCGCATGAGTACGGTCAGCAACTCGTGGACATCGTGATGCTGCGCACTCAAGCGATCTCGCCAATTGCCGAGCAGCTGTGGAAACTGAGCTCTGCGTCCGGATCCGTTGAGCAGCGCGATTCGACCGCCTCGGGAACGAATCTTGCGTCGATGTTCTCAATGGGATCGTCGAATTCGTCGTCTTTGGGTGGGCAGGCAATGGTCGACGTCTCGTCTTCCAGCATGATGTTCGGCGATGACGACAGCAGCAGCCTGATCGAAAAGAAACAATACGTGTTCGCTGCGGAAGCCCTCGCGTTGTACGTGAAGTGCTTGCGCATCATCCAGCAGGGCATCGCCTATTTGCGCCAAGACCCAGTCTTGTCGAAGCGCTTGACGTCATCGCCGCCAGCGACATCTGGATCGCCGGTATCGTGGAGTGAAGCCAGCCGGAAGCTTTCGATGGCGTACCTGATGGAGCAGCTGAACTGCTTTCTAGACCGAGCGGAGCAGTGCAAGAAGCGCATGTCGAGCTACCTGGCAAGTGCGGACGCAGCTCAGGTTGAAGAGTTCCAGAGCGTCGTGGTCTCCCAGGAAGAGCTGTTGTACACCCACGCGATTCGACTTGGCAAGCAAGGCGCTGTGAAAGAAGTGCTTGGACAAACGCGACTGGCGTACGAGCACTACCTGCAGTCGATGTTGCTGCTGGAGAGTTTGCTGATGGACACGCCAGGACCGCTAAGCATCAATTCTTCTGCTGGCGGCGGCAGTGCCATGGCGATCGACGACCAGAAGTGCGTGAACGCATTTTTGAATGCGCTGGACGAACGCCTGAAGAATGTGAAGCTGCTGCTGGACGAGGATGGCGTCCATTTCGAGAAACAGCAGCCGCAGTTCGGCATCGTGCTGGCGCCGTCGCCTCTGACTGCTGGGGCTCCGTAGGCTTCGCGTGAGAGCGTCATTTCGAGACAGATATCCACGCCAAGCGCCACTCGTACGTGGTTCATCTGTGCATGTCTTGTGTTCCCCCGTTCATTATCCACGCACCATTTTTTTATTCAAGAGTAAAGTAAAAGTAACATAACCGGTGATGAAGAACCATTTGCAGCTTGCTCCTCCAAACTCTTCCAAGCCCAGATCGTCACACACGCAAGACTCACTTGAGTCTCGGAACCAAGTGAGCAAGGTGCAAGAAATGCGGAAGATCAAACTTCAAAAGCGTGGAAGCTTTTCGCCGCAAGTCCCTCTTCACAAGCGACCATTCGTCCGCGATCTTTCAAGCCCTGGTCTGCAACAGAGACGCTTCGTGCGGTGTGCACAGGCAGATCTTGCAGCCCAAGCCTGTCATTTCGGATCTTTCAGCGCAGACACACAAGCTTCTCGAGAGCCAGCATCAGCAAGTGGTCGCCGAACTGCAGCCTCGCCTCCGTTCTTCCTGTGCTTTCTGCGCTCTGTGGTTGTGGCAACCTGAACGACGATGCTGACCCCGGGTCGACATGGATCGCGGGTATGCGGTGCAGCGCTGACACTTTTGCTGTCGCTGCCGCTGTCAGTGCTTCATGCACAGCTGACGCCGACGCCGATGACAAATCCGCCATATACGCCGCCTCCTGGAGACTTCTGGGCGCCTTCGCAGGACGGATCTTTCGGCTCGTCATCGTCTTCGTTTGCAGAAGATAACAGCCCGGACTCTGGTGGAGGGCGAGCGGACTTTTCCAGCTCAGGTGATGGATCAGGAGGTCGCTGGCAGGCGTCTGGGAGCGGCGACGCTGGCTGGCCATCGCAGACATCAGCTCCGTCGTCTTCGAGCGGAAGCGGATGGGAGAATCCCATCGGCGAAGGCTGGAACGGACTCTGGAACTTCAAGGGCGGCTGGAACTGGGATTCGCCGTACCCTCCACCTGCTGGCATCACCCTTGAGACCAACCTCGACGGCGAGATCGCGCTCATGCCGCGCCGTAAAGTGTATTTCAACCCAAGCCAGGGCTTCAGCGTATCGCACGACTCACCGCGCAACAAGTGTGCGTATCGGTTCTGTCTGAACGTTACCATCAGCTCCAACTATGGTGCCATGTCTGCGTTCGACGCATTCGTGATGGATCGCTACGAAAGCAAGAGCGAGTTGGGATCTGACGCGTTCACTGAAGGCGGGCCACTTCCAATGGTAAACGGCATGATGTCCGACTCCGAACTGCTTTTGCTGTACAACGGTAACGCAAATGAGAGTGCGACGTCCAAGTACAACCACACGAGGAAGACGTCGTGGATGCTGTATCCGCGCTTTAACGACACGGACGAGATCGACGTCGTGATGAGCTTCAAGCAGCTGTACACACTGCTCCCAGACTACAACGGCACAGATCCATCAAGCGACGGTCCATTCTACTCGGACGACCCGAACGACCAGGTGATTCTGCGTCTCACGGCGCGCCTGGCGAGTCCGTACGCCTCGTCCACCGCGATTCTCCCACAAGTGTTCGAGTCCAAAGGCTCGCGGCTCTTTGACGTGGACTTCACATCCTCAATTGTGTATGACGACGAAGACAACGGGTACTCGTCCAACCAGATCGAATTGGATCTCGTGTTCAGTCGCAAGGGGTACGGTGGATTCATCCCGTGGATGCCAGTGCAGCTGTCGAGCGAGTGTCAGCAATGCGACGCGCAGATGATGGGCAGCAGCAGCATCTTCGAAGACTGTCTGAAGGCGCATGTGAACGATTCGGTCTTCTCGGATTTGCTGTCGCCCGACAACAGCATCACGTCGTTTGATCTCCAGGAGACCTGCGACGACTGCTTTAGCCGTCTCATGACAGCGGACTTTTCAGCGTCCGCGATTTCGTCGTCAGCCTCCTCTTCGTCAGCGTCTTCAGCCTCCTCTTCGTCAGCGTCTGCAGCTTCACAAGACTCCGGTCTCGCTGGCTACGACGCTCTCGAACGACGCCTCATAGCCATAAGTCAAGCTGATGCGGGAGTGCGTTGCTACATCAACTCGCAGTGCCCAATTGGAGACAACCTCAACTTCCCATCCGACGGTAACATGGTCGTGTTCGCGTGCGATGAAGCAGCAGTTCGTGCGACGTTCTTCGAGCCTGACTTCGAGTTCCAGTTGGAACTGACGGTGCTTGGTGAGACAGGAATTTTGACTCTCGAGATCGCAAGCGACGACAGTGAAGAGAAGATTGCGCAGACTGTGAAGCGAGCGATCCCCGTGGGAGATCAAGATCACCTCAATGTCACTGCGCAGCTGTTCAACAACTCGATGGAGATCTACTACGCGAACAAGTGGAACGAGTGGCTCATGAACCAGTACACGCGAGAGCTTGAATGGGCCAAGTCTTCCAGTTCTTCATCGTCATCGGGGTCATCGGAGTCAGCTGGAACAGCGGGATCTATGTCTTCAGTCAGCAGTGATGGAAGTACGGGATCGGAGGGGTCTGGCATAGGTGGTGGACCTACAGGCTCTGGATCCTTTGGTGGGCCTTCTTCAGGCTCTTCGCAAGGTGGTCCCCCTCCACCACCACCTCCACAGCGCAGATTGAGCAGCGCGATGACCCCTCCCGTGCTCTACAACGTCCCCCGTCCGAACTTCATGGTTGAAATCACCTTCGGCAACGTGAGCGTTGTGCCCAACGTTACGAATGTGATTTCCTCTCAGAATGTCCAGTGGGAGTACTCGCCGATGACTCTCGGGTTCAAAACGGTGGGTCTGGATGTGAACAAGTTCACGTACGTCCCACCTCCGCCGCAGCTGGATCTTGGATCGAATCCCGCGGATCAGTCAGGACCAGGGGGCTCCTGGAACAGCAGCAACTCATCGTCACCAGTGAATCTGTTTGGATCGTGTGGAGAATGCGGGGACGAGTATGCGGTGTGTGCCGCTGACGAAGACTGCCGGTCCGCAGTGCGAACGAATCTTTACCAGGCACTGCAGCGGAAGAACTTTCCGCCTCAAGACTCGAGTATCGACATCTCGTGGGTGCTTCGCAGCGCCTTCATGTTCGGAACTCCGTCGGGCATGAGCAAGTTCTCAGGCTTCATTTCGTGCTTGGCCACGCGCGCGCCAGTCTGCAACATTGACATGCCGCGCGTGGAGTCGGATCCTGTTACTGGAGTCTTCGGTCAAGGACCGTTGACGTACCTCCGCATCGAGCCCGCGGTTGTGATCATGACGATTGAAAAAGACAGCGTCATTGTCATCTCGTCCGCAGGTCGCAGCTTCAACTACATCGATAGCGGCAACCCTGATGCGCTGAGAGTGTTCCTCGAGAACAACTTGGCGATAAACAACACGATTCCGAAGATCAGCGTCAATGCCAGCATGAGCCCGAACGATGCGACGCGCATCGTTTACACCGTGGAGTTCAGCGACCTGCTGTTCGAGGCGCCATATTTCTCGAATCCCAACGCCACCGCCACTGACATTGTGCACTCACCGTGGAGACTTTGGATCGAAGGCCCGCCCTACAGGCCTATCGACTGGCAGCTGCTGCTGGATTGGCTTCAGCCGCTCGCCTTCGATCCGCGCGACACCACGCCCACTACTCCAGGAGGAGGCAGCAACCAGCCAGTTCCTTCGAACCCCACTGCAATTTGCTTGGATTGCATGGACAAGCTCAGCGAGTGCCTCAGCGACTACGAGTGCGAGAGCTCGGCGAGAGATCTTCTCGAGACGCAGCTGAAGGTACTCGTACCGATGTACCCACTCCAGCAAGAATCGTACAACGTTCAGTTCAATGATGTTCTCGACTCGTCCAGACCGCACTTCACGCGTGATGCGTACGGGAAGTTTTTGGGGTTACTCAACTGCCTCGCTGCAAAGTCTTGTGCAGTCGGGTACAACCCCAGCGCAGCCACGAACGCGCAGATCCCGACGACTGTGATCTCTGGCACAAACGTGTGGATCACAGTCGAGGCAGGCTCGTCCATCGAGATGTCGTACAATGGATCAACGTATGTCTTCAACGAGACCGGCTCGGCCTTGGATTTCGAGAACTTCCTGAGGTATGACGTGCTTCTAAGCGACGCCTCCGTGTGGATGAACTCCCTGGGTGTAGTGGGCGGCATGACCCGGTACGACATCACCGTCAACCAAGTGTTCTCTGACCCGCTGTCCATCACGGCGACACCCGCGGCGCAAAACGTGATCTCAAACACGATCGCGATGTTCGCATCCACTGGCTCAGCGTTGCCCACGTGGAGAGATTTGCTGCAATGGTTCGGCGTGAAGCCCCGAGTCGACGACACCTCGTCTGGCATGACAATGACCCCCGACGTCTGCACGCAGTGTTTCCCAGACATCATGGACTGCATGGGAGATCCAATTTGCTTTGCTACCGTGCGCGACCAACTGGTTTCAGGGCTCCGTGGAGACCAAGTGGGCGCTTCTACGAGCAACTACGTCGACGCAGTCTTCGACGGATTCAGCACGACGTTCCGCCTGAGCCTGATGTCCATGCTGTCGCCCATGGCCAACATGCCAGCGTTCGCCACGTCGCCGTCTTCGTGGAACATGCTGTCAAGAGCGCTCGTGTGCCTCGCAAGTCGTCCGTGCGATCTGAAGTACACGTCCGCAGCCACAGCCGCGCCAGCCACAGCGCACGCCCCGACCTACCTCCGATATCAAAAGGCGCTGGGAGAGGTCGTCCTTTTCAAGGGGACGACTTTGAGTATCTCCTTCCAGGGACAAGAGAGCTCGTTTGTGCAACAGGACGATTTGTCAGGATTCGGACCTTGGCTCATGCAGCTGGTGGGCGGACAAATGATCCTGAACGCCACGAATGCCACTATGAATCCAGACACTGGCGAATTCCGATACGAGTTGGAGATCGATGGCTACGTCGGAATTCCTCCAGTATTCTCCATCGTCGATGCTGGCACTGGCCCCGTGTGGCCGGAAGCAAAGCTCACCCAGAGCACGGACTTGTGGTTCGAGTCCGTCAACCAGCTGCCGGATTGGCAGAAGCTGATCGACTTCGTCTCGCTGACTCCACCATTGCCCGACAGCAACTCTTCAACCCCCAGTGGCCCGTCGTCCTCGGGCTTCCAGTGTCCGGTGTGTGCGCCGGTGCTGAACAACTGCTACAACAACCCCGCGTGCCAGATGGCGCTCTCCGCGTACGCAATTCCGAGTTTCCGAAGCTTGATCCCGGCTTCACTACCCACCACTGACGGACGATTCGAGCACGACTTGACGCCTGGAATGACGTGGAACGTGATCTCCATGGCATCGGACGTGCAGGCCAGAGGTCTGCTCATGGACGTCTTCAAGTGCAGCGCATCGAGTCCGTGTCCTGACGCGTCCTCGGCTCTGGCGTTCCCTGGCAGCCATGCGAATCTGACTCTGGAGTACCCGACGTCCAGTTTCAGCATTCCTTCGGGGAATCAGATGACGATCTACTTTCAAGGAATGATGAGCTTCTTTCAAGACAGCGACGACACCGGACCTCTGAAAACCTTCCTGGAGGACAGGGTGCTTGCGGACCGTGGCGCCCAAGTCGTGATCCAGCGATATCCAACAAACGCGACCACGGTGTCTTATCAAATCGTGTATGAGGACTTGTACTTGCTCACGGCTCCGCACTTTTCCTGGCAAGGACCGGCGGCCACGGATGTTCCGCAGGGCATGGGTGTCGAGAGCACTTGGCGATTCGTGTTCTCGTCGACCGAGTGGGACATTTACGCATCGTTCAAGTTGTGGATCGACTGGCTCGCAACGAATGGGAACCTTGTGACGGCTCCCATGTAGCGCGCTTGATCCAGCGAGCATCCGTTCCGCGCGTTTGTGTGCCTATACATTGTGCTTCTAAGTGCAGCGTCGTTGCTTCTCTTTATAATGATACATTTCTTCCTTTCATCTCGCGATTCTGTCGTCTTTATCGATTAGTGACGTTCTTGCTCGAGCGCACTGCACGTCACTCTTCACACGAAGACTGCTTTGCGACCAGTGCAACACAGGACTGTCATATCCAACAAGGTTAATCGTGAGTTTGCACGCGAACGGTGAGTGAGTGGCTGTGATTCTCTTTCATAATATCAGTCGGTACTCACACATCTCCCTTGCTCGCTCTTGCCAGACGAACTCATTTCTTTTTCTAAACCAGCAGCGAGGTCACGAGCCCGTTGCCGTAGGACCGGTCGATCTGCACGACGCCGTTCGCGACGAGCGAATAGAGCGCGCGGATGATCACGCCGTTGGAGCTCGGCTTCCCGTGCGACGTCATGACGGCGCCAATCTCCTGCTTCAGCTCGTTCACGCCCATCTCGCCCTCGTGCTCGTAGAGCAAGTGCAGGATCACAGCTTCTTCACGTAATGTGGACGGGCTCGTGTCGCGCGCCGTGAGGATCTGGACGTCCACCATGTGCTTCATCTTGGCCTTGAGCCGATTGAGCGAGTGCTTGACCTTGTCCAGTCGCTCCTGCTCGGCCGTGCGCTGCAGCTTGCGCTCGGCGATGTCCGCCTTCATACTTGGGATCTCTGCGCTGTGCTCGTCCTGTTCCTCCTGCTCCTCCTCGGACGCAATGATCTGCAGCTGCAGCGTGTCTTTCTCTTCCTGCAGCTCTTGCAGCTCCTGCATGAGCTCACGCGCTCTCTCACTGGGGACAGTCTCGCTCTGGCCCTGCGATCGATCGGTCGAAAGGCTGCGCTGCTGCTTCTTGCGCTTGAGCGACTCGATCGCGGCCTGGATGTCCCGCTTCTCCTCCATCCGCAGCGCCAGTGCCTCGCGCAACTGCAGATTCCGCGCAGTTTCCTCTTCGTCGTCTGATCCATTGCCGTCGCCGTCGTTGTCGTCTTGGTCCTCGTCGTCCTGCGAGTCCTCTGCGTCGTCGCCTGCGTGGAACGCCGCCTCATTCGACTCCTGCAGCGTCTTGAGCTCCACCTCCAGCTCCGCCACGCGCTGCTCGCGCACCTGCATCTTATCCTCCCACTCCTTCTCCTCGCTCTCCAGCTGCGACTCGACGCGCTCGTTCAACAGGATCTCGTTCGACAAGCGCTTCACCTTGTCCTGGAACATGTCGATAGTCGCGGCGAGCGAGTCATAGCGGCGCAGCAGCCGTCCGCAGCGATCCTCCACTTCGATGTCTACTTATGCATTAACAATAACGCGTCAGACAGCAATCCCGATACAAACAAATGATAAACACAATGCACTACCTACCTGTGTGTGCGAGCTCTTTCGCGGTCTTCAGCAGCGTCTGCTTCCACGTCTCCCGGTTGGCCGAGTCGCTCGCTTTTGCAGCGTACGCGGACGCCGACACGACGGAGAAGAGCGTCGTGGGCGGCTGCAGCGCCTTCTGCGGCTGTCGTTGCTGTTGTGCGCGCGCTGACGTGGGGCGTCCCGGCTGCGGGATGCCGCTGCGCTCGGGCGTGGTCGACGGACCAGCGGACCGCACGGGAAGCGCGGCGCGAGGAGTCTTGTGCGGGAACGCGCACTGCGCGATGGCGTCGCTGATGCCCAGCAGGTCGTCCACGTAGCCGTGCAGGCGGCGCGCGTCCGCCACTTTCCGCCGCTTGCGTTCCGTCATTTTGGTCGTGGGAGGAGATTTGAATTTGACGTTTCGCGCGTCCAGTTTCTTAAATATCAAAACGATTCACTTATTTATTTGAAAAGCAGCTGGTCAACCAGAATCCCCTTTTTGACTTGCCATTTGTAACCTCACAAATGGCAAGTCAAAAGGGGATTCAGATTGATCAGCCTTCATTTAGGGTCTATTTCTAGGTCAGCATTTAGGAGTAATTATGAACTTTATGAAACCAGTCGAAGATTGAAAGCACACGGTCGGATTTTGAATAGCAAACGAATTCTCCATCTTAAGCGCTTATCCAGCTTGTCATTCTCCATAGAACATTTGATAGAAAGTGCTGGCCAAAAATGGAACAGATGCGAAACCCCCCTTCGTGGAAGAAATGCCCACGAGCTTGAAGCGGCGCCGTGAGTCGTCCAGACGCCAAGCACTCGCCCCTTGAACGCTCAGCCTCACTGACAGACCCACTCGGAGCTCAAGCAGCAGAGAGAGAGCCCCGACCGACCGACACAGACAGACAGAACCATGGCGGACGCGCAGGCCAAGAAGATGCACGAGGAGGTGGAGCGCCTCGAGATGGACCTCAAGACGGTCGAAGGCGCGTGCACGACATCCGAGGCCGCCAAGAAGTGCGTTTGTTGTGCCTATGGCTCTCCTATCTCTAGTATGCTGGTTGCTGACCTTGTATCTATGTGTGTGTGTCTGTGCATGTGATCAGGATCTTTGAGTTCTGTCAGTCGACGGCCGACCCGTTCCTAGGCGAGAACGACGGCCCCAACCCGTGGCAGGCGAGCGGCCAGGGCGGCGGTGGCTGCACCATACTCTAGCAGCTGTATCTAGACCCACGCATTCGACCGCTTCTCTATCTATGACGCCCAGCACACACAGGAAGCCACCCACCACCACCACGACAATGTATCAAATATACGAATCTGCATGAACAAAAGCGCTCTCTGGGGTTGGTGATGATACATACACGCATGGAGGTCTCTATTAGGGGAAAAAAGCGCTGCCGCCCGTTCTCGCTTTACTTGCTGAGGCAGGAGAAAAGGAAAACTCGACAGCTACTTCTTCTTCTCGGCGTTCAGGAAGCTCTCACCCTTCTTGCCCTCGAAGCCGGCGCGCTGTTGATTTAGATATCAACACAAGGCATGAGGCGTTATTAGTATGGACATCCAGTAGACACAGACAACAAGCATTAGCATAACGACAGACGCACGTACCGGTCCTTTCCGGCCCTTGGTCTCCTTCTCCTTCTTCTCGTTCAGCGCCGCGTGACGTCCGCCCGAGATGTTGGCTAATCGCTTCTTCTGCTTCTCCTTCTTGGAGATCTCGACGTGCGCTACTCGTTGTTTCCTGTTTGAAATAGACGATAATAAAACAACAGATGATCAGCTCACACAAAGTAACGCCAGCAACTTCTACAGGCCAGCGACGCACCATTCTTTCGTGCTCTTGGCCTTCGCCTTCTCCTTCTTCTTGAGCTTGTTGCGCAGCAGCTTGGGGTCGTCCATCACCAGCTCGCCGGCCGCCTGCTTGATCGCGCTGTTCCACTGCTTGGCCTCCACCACGGCCTTGCCCTCCTCGGTCTTCTTGAGCTCGTCCATGCGCTGCTGGTTGCGCTCGGCCTTCTTCAGCAGGTTCTTGATGCCGCGGATGCCCTGGCCGTTGCGGGTCTTCTTCTCCACGGGCTTCTTCTCGTCCACCAGCAGCAGACTACCGTACGAAATCGAGTCCACCGACACGTCCACCGACGCGGCAGCGGCGCTAGTCGCCTTGGGCTTCGCCTCGGTGGCGTCCTCGGCGTCCTTCTTGCCGGTCTTGTTGTTGAAGGCCGAGCCCAAGCTAGCCGTGCCGGTCTTTCGCTTCTTCTGCGCCGGCTCGATCTTCGCGGCGCCGTTCTCCTTGCGCTTCTTGCCCGTCTTCTCGTCCGCCTTGCGCTGCTCGCGGTGCGCCTGGATCTTGAGCGCCAGGCGCTCCTTGAGGCCGTCGAGACTCGTGGCCGACGGGTTCTTGTCGGCCTTCATCACGCGCGTCTTTTGCACCTGCTTCTTCTTCTGGCGCTTCTCGTCCTCCGCGGTCTCCAGCTGGCGCTCCTCGTTCGTCTTCTGCTCGCTCGGCGAGAACTTGGCGCGCTTGAACGATTTCTTCGACGACTCCTGGAAGTTTTGCGCGAGCACGTCCTGCAGAAATAATAAGGAAAGCACACCATTAGTCTGCATAACTTCTATCGCAGCTATACACAGCACCAAGAGCAAAACAGCAGGAAGACGCACTCGGTGGTACTTCTTGGAGCCCTTGGGCTGCGACTTGAGCCAGTTCTCCTCCTCGTCCGTGGGGAAATAGTACTGCGGCGGGATGCTCTCCATGGTCTCGCAGAAGAAGCGGTCGTTCAGCTGGATCTTGCGTAGCGCCGCATCGTCGCTCGTTGCTCCTGCCACCTGCAGGGGCGCGAGAAGCCGCCGTCCGAGCAACATGATTCGACTTTCCTTATCTCTTCGTGAATGCGGCTCTGCTGCCAATGATCAAAGCACTGGCTGCGCTGTCCCTGCGTATATAATCGAAGGACGACGGGACACGAGCGGGAGCTGCGTATTTTTGTATCAATCGGACATGAGCGATTGTTTGACTCAGTAAGCTACTTTAACCCGCCATTCGCACTTTTAAGCCAACAACCCCCCCCCAATTTTGTTGTACAAAAGGGTTCTGGGTTTTGAGCTTTCGAAGACAGTCTGACAGATCGCCACGCAAAGATGAGGTGGCTCTGGCAGTGGCTCACCTTCACGACGATCTCCGTCTCGGTCTTCGTGCGTACTGCCCCTGTGTTGCATGCATGCGCGTGCACTAGTGTATCGATCGGTGTCTGTGCGTGCTGATGATGTGTCTCTTTGCGCCTCTGTAGACGCTCTACTTTGGCTTCACGGTGCTCCAAGTAAGTCCATACACGCTTCCTACTGACTCTCGTAACGGCGAGGAGACCATGGCGCGTGTTGCTAACACTCTCCTTGTGCGCTGTGACAGCTCTACAGGATCATCAGTCCGCAGTTCGAGGACGTTGACGGACCGACGCTCGATCCGCTCTGGGAGGTGCGTGCACTGCATTTAAGAGATTGGCAACGCGCGAAATGGGATGACTGAACTGATCCGAACTGCTC
>JAASFQ010000777.1:0-14674 GCA_023333845.1 Globisporangium polare | reverse complement strand
GAGTGCCGTTGTGGTGCAGCAACCGAGTGGAACCACTTGACCAGATTCAAATCGCCTGAGCTTCGTTGGCATCGGTGAACCTTGAGCGTCTCGGGGCGATAGAGGTGCGTCTCGCCGTGCAAGTGGCCTCCGCGATCGCTTCCGTTGCGCAAAGCGCCTGCTCACATGCGACGGGTCGTCAAGCAGCTTCATGCGCTGTCGCTGCCACGTGGCGACCTCCAGGTGGCCGTCCTCCACAGCGAGCAGCAGCAGATTTAATTCCGCGGAGACCCGCTGTAATGTCTCGATCAAGGTCGACAGTGTATCATCCTTGCATCCTCCGTGATTTACTGATTGTGGGAGGGACCACTGCCAAGCAAGTCATCCTAGCGTCCGTCTCTCTCTCTCTCTCATGCACACGTCCGTCGTCGGAGAACGAGCAGCAAATCGCCCAAGTTCTTTCAGCCCTCTTCTGTATCTTGTGTCTGTCGAGCTGACGCAACTCGTTAATCGCCATGAACGAATGGCAGTCCCTCACTTGTCCGACGGGTACTCGGTCGTGCGGTGCATAGCGCCTGCGCTGCCGCGTTTTGGTGGACGACGGCACACGCGTAGAGAGCGTCTGCGCAACGACTATGCACCCTCTGCGCGTTACTCTTCCCTTGGTGGCTGGTTACGGATAAAGAGACGGACAGGAGGACTCGTTCATGTGCTGATCGATGAGCGCCTCGCTCCCGCCGTCGGGTCAATGCTGAAGCAATCGGCAGTGATCCGTGCTCGAAGCGTCACACTCACATATTTCTCTCCAGCACGAACCGAAGTGCAAGAAAGCCCATGCGCGCTCGCCAGGAGGACGACGAGTGCCAGACGCTGCTGAGCCCACACAGCACGACTGCTGCAGCCATCAACAAAGCGCGGTACAACGCGCTCGACAAGACCGCTGCGAGTCACAACAATGGCGCGCTCCGCGAGGGCCGACAGCTCGATCTCCTCTCGCAAGAATCGATCGGATTGCTCGCCCAGTTCGCGGCGGTCGGGTTCGTCAGCGGAGTGCTGCCCGGCGTGATCTACCCTGTTCTCCAAGGCTACCTAAGCGCAGAGGGCACGATCGTCGTGTCCGCTACTCTGCTCGTGCAGCTGCCCTGGTCCTTCAAGGTGTTCTTCGGGATCCTCTCCGACTGCTTCCCGATCGGTGGCTACCGTCGCCGTCCGTACATGGTGCTCGGGTGGACCTTTTGCTGCTCCATGCTGCTCTTCATGGCTAGACTCGACGTCCCTGCGCCATACTTCGGCGACCCATCGATGCACTTCAGCAATCCTGACGACTGGACCGGCGCGCAGCGAGCAAGCATCAACAAGGACGCTCCGGGTGCAGCGGGTCAGTACGTCGTCCCGATGATGCTCGCGGCTTTTGGGTACTTGGTCGCTGAAGTGTCCGCAGACGCCATGGTGGTTGAACACGCGCAATGCGAGCCATTGGCGACTCGTGGCCAAGTCCAAGCGGCGATCCACACAGTGCGCATGACGTTCAACGCGCTCGGAAGTCTTGCGGTCGCTGTGGCGTTCAACGGCGAAGAGTACGGCGGCGAGTTTGATTTCTCGCTGACGTTCCCGCAGATGATGCGGCTCCTCGGCTGCATCTGCATGCCGCTCATTGCGATCGCGTGGCTGCTCATCCACGAAGAGCAAGTGCCGGAGAAGGGGTTCAGTGCGTACATGCGCCGCTTCTGGGAGGTCATTCAGCAGCGCGCCGTGCACCAGATCGCAGCGTACAAGTTCCTCTCGGGCGTCTTCAACAACTTCAACATCGTGTCGTCGAGCAACATCAAGCTCTACTGGGTGCACGCCACGCCGTTCAACTCGAGTGTGATGGCGATCTTTGGCACACTCGTGTACGCTGCTACGCTCGGACTCACAGGCAAATTCGGCTGGAACTGGAACTGGCGGGTCAGCATCGCGGTCACGGTCGTCCTTGGTGTGATCATCGACGGGTTCATGACCATGCTGACGACCTGGGACATCGTCCGTAACCAGTGGTTCTGGCTCGGAGTGCCGATAGTGGGCTACATCCCCGAAGGCGCGCGCTTCATCGTGGCGAACTACGTTGTCGTGGAGCTCATCGAAGTGGGACACGAAGGCGCGCTGTACGGTCTGCTCACGACCACGTCCAACCTCGCGAGTCCGTTCGGCCGCACAGCCGCGAAGCTCATCAACGCGCGTTTCCACGTCTGGCTGGACGACATCATGCGTGATACGTACGAAGTGCGCCGCGACGTGACGATCACGATCTGCGTCTGCTACGGCATGAAGCTCGTGTCGCTGCTCTTCCTTCCGCTGCTGCCGAGCCAAAAGGCGGAGACGCAGGAGATGAGGCGCTCTGGCGGCAAGAGCAAGTTCATGGGTGCAGCCACCGTTGCGTACCTGACTGTGGCGCTCGTGTGGTCGACGACTGTGAACTTGCTGAGCATGTTTGAGTCGACCAGGTGCTGGGGGATCACGGGCGGCTGCGAGCCGACGCACTCGTAGAGTCAGGAGGCTGTTTGTCTGTACAAAATAATACACGATATAGCATGAGCGAGGTGATACGTCGACGCCACACTTGGTACCCCTCAGCGCACCTGGGAGGGATGGAAACGAGCGGGTGGTGCTCGTGTTGCTGTCGTGGTGGCCGACTGCAGAATCCCGCACACAAAAGGAAAGGAGAACGAGAGGGCGGCGGCAGGAAGGAAGACACGCTGCAGCGCAGCGAATGCGATCCAGAGGGTGGGTGAGCTTGTGAATAAGCGCGGGTGTACTTGTGAATCACAATGCTAGCGAGGTGCTGTCATGTCTGACTGGAGCATGCAAGCGCACTCGCAATGGCAATCGGGGGCGATACCTGACGCGTTGAAGAGTGATAAGTATGAGGACGAAAAGGAAGACATCCAAGCGAATGCAAACGTTTGCCTTCAGAGCTGCAACGGCACATGAGAGTCGCCACTGTCTGCCAGAGCAGCGCGACCGCCATTGGTGCCGCCGCTCGACTCCAGCACTTGGGTTCAGCTCGACGACGCCGAGGGTGCTTCTGGTCGTCATGGCTGCACCACGACACCAGCTGGCATCGACGCCGACGAAGATTCCCAAACTGGCGATGACTGCGGCGGTGTCATTTGCTTGGATTGATTCTGAAGGGGTTTCACGTCGGCTTCCGCGTGGCCCTTTTCTCGCGCGTGAAAAAGGTTAACCTCCACTTCGCCTCCTATAGTGTATGCATCGAGCATTTGGATCCGTTCAAAGCTGAGCCACTTTCTGAGACCAAGATGTAGCCCTTTCGCCTTACTTCATCTGAGTAAAAGTGCGCAAGAACTCCCAAAAGGGTCACGATAGCGATCCCGAGCGCTTTAAAACAATTGAGGAGGCGGGCGTTGACGACTGGGTGCATACGGAGGTTAGCGGGTGTAGCACCAACAGACGCTAACGTCGGGTTTTCACGGCAAGTTGGATCTCACTTCACTTTCGATTCGGCGTGAAACAACGTGAAGCGATCCAAATTAGCGCGAGCCAAAAGCCACACACAACCGAAAAGCGCACGATGTTTGCAAGCCGCCGCACGCTCCTCCTCCGCCGCAACGCGCGCTCGTTCGCCGCCGCCGCCGCCGCCAATGCCCCACGCCGCGTGGTGGTGGTGGAGGGCATCCGCCTGCCGTTCGCCAAGTCCGGCACGCTCTACAAGGACGTGATCGCCTACGACCTTCTGCGCGACGCGTTCAAGGGCGTGATCAACAAGGCCGCGCTCGACCCGGCCAAGATCGACTACGTCATGGCCGGCACGGTCATCCAGGAGGTGCGCACGTCCAACATCGCGCGCGAGGCTGCGCTCGGCGCCGGCATCCCAAAGCACGTGCCAGCGCACACGGTGACGCAGGCGTGCATCTCGTCGAGCCAGGCGATCTCGACTGGCGCGGAGAAGATCATCGCCGGTAAGGCCGACATCGTGCTCGCGGGCGGTGTCGAGACCTTCTCGGACGTGCCGATCCGGTTCTCCAAGCCGCTGCGTGAGCGCCTGATTGGCGCGAACAAGGCCATGAAGGGCGGCGTCCCGGGCATCTTAAAGCTGCTGAAGGGCATTAAGCTCGCGGATTTTGCGCCTGAAGCCCCCGCGATCCAGAACTTCCACACGCGCGAGATCATGGGCTCGTCGAGCGACCGTCTCGCCACGCGCTTCGGCGTCACGCGCCAGGAGATGGACAACTACTCGGTGGCCGCGCACCACAAGGCGTTCAAGGCCCAGCAGGAGGGCAAGTACAAGGGCGAGGTCATCTCGTACAAGGGCACGACAGAGGAGAACGGAATCAACCCGAACTCGACGATCGAGAAGATCTCGACGCTGAAGCCGGCGTTCATCAAGCCACACGGCACGCACACGGCCGCGAACTCGTCGTTCCTGACCGACGGCGCCGCTGCGACGCTGATCATGGGCGAGGACAAGGCACTCGAGCTCGGCTACAAGCCAAAGTCGATCCTGAAGGACTGGGAGTTCGTGGCCGTGGACCCGTTTGAGGACCTGCTGCTCGGCCCTGCCTACGGCATCCAGAAGATCCTGAAGAAGAACAACCTGAAGCTGGACGACATCGACTTCTTCGAGATCCATGAGGCGTTCGCGGGCCAGGTGCTCGCGAACCTGAACGCGCTCGCCGACCCGAAGCACTGCAAGGAGCTCTTCGGCATCGACGAGCCGGTGGGCCGCGTGCCAGAGAGCAAGCTCAACACCTGGGGCGGCTCGCTCGCGCTCGGCCACCCGTTCGGCGCCACGGGCTGTCGACTAGTGAACACGGCGTCCAACAAGCTGCAGAAGGAGGGCGGAAAGTACGCGCTCCTCGCGGCCTGCGCCGACAGCGGCCTCGCGTACGTCGGCCTGATCGAGAGATACGAGAACTAAGCGATTGCGAGCAGGAAGGTTATTGTCGAGCCACCTGATAATTACGTAGCTGGACTAAAACGAGAAATACACACGGGGTCAAGCTCCCATTGTTTTTATGCACAGTTATCATCACCATGTTGTATTTGACGGCCTGCACGAAGGCATCCGTTGCTTGGTGTGTGAGCGCGCTGTATGTCAGTGACATTCAGAGGCGCTTCGTGCTGCGCACGTGAATGCGCAACATATGACAGACGCGTTACGTATGTTCATGCGCCATTGCTCGAGTTGCTTGTGAGCGAGGGCCATGGTATTACGAATTGCCAGCTCGCTCTGGTGCCACGTTGCTGCCGTCGTCGCGTAGGAAACGTCCCGACGCCCACCGTCAAAATCCCAACAGCAGCGCGAGGCAATAGCGTGGATGCAAGATCAAGAAACAATGAAGAACATCATTGGGAGGGAGGGAGTATGAAAAAAAGATAAATCTAAATGACAGTTAAACAAGAAGCACCGCGTTGATGCAGCCGTCGTTCTCCGGGACGTTCGTGACCTGCGCGTACTTGCCCCAAACGACCTTGCCGGACGTGGTGACGAGCCCGAGCTCGCTCACGTTCACCTCGATGACCGTGCCCTTGGTGATCACGCCCAGCTGCGTGTACAGCGGACTCTGCGGGTTCTTCTTCACGCCCAGGATGTCGAGCTGGAACGTCGTCTTGAGCTCCGGGTGCGTCACGTGCGCCTTCTTGAAGCGCATGGCGCTCGGGCGGATGAAGCGCTCGTACTTTGGCGGCTTGCGCGTGAAGTTCTCGCCCACGAACGTCGCCTTGGTGATCATGCGCTTCCACGCCTTGTTGCGGCGCTTGCCGGATCGCAGCACCTTGAACATCTCGTCATCCGCGATCGGCTTCACCTTGGGGATCGGCACGTCCCACTTGCCCGCCTTCTCCTTTCGTTTCTGCTTCACCGTGTTACTCAGCACCTTGGCGCGCGAGACACCCTCGCGATCCAGCAGGTACGATGGGACAGCGCCGTCAGGGATGTTGTCATCGTTCGCGTGCTTGTTCGTGCGCTCGTTGTGCAGCGCGAGCGTCTTCTTCATCGCGGCCTTCTCCTTGAAGCGCTTCTGGTTGTACAGCTTGGCTCTCAGGCCGTGCACCTTCTGCGCGAACTGCGAGCGGCGATGCACCTCACGCGCTTCTTTCTTGCGCTTCTTCTCCACGGCGTCCATGCGCACGCCGTGGCGCTTCTTGTGCAGCTCCATGTGTTCATGCTGCGGCATCTTGACTGAAGATGAGGTCTCTGCGAAGAGCTACGCTGCGTCACACAGTTCTCCTTCTCTATCGAATAATCAGTATCCGCTGTAGACAGACACTGGCTGCTGGTGACTGGCTGCTGCTCGCGTGCGGATCGATCTCGTGAGACGACACACGCAGGACAGGAACAGCTACACGCGGGTGCTTCTGGCTTCGTCGCTTGCTCGATCAAGCTTCTCGTCAGAATGGCTGTTGATGGAGCGCCGCGCTTCAGAGGCCAGTTTGTATGGAAGCGCCGGCCAACCAAATTCGAGCGGCTCGCGAATGAACCGTCCGAGCCGTCAGGCCGGTTCGATTGGCGGTTCGGACCGTGTCAAAGTTTGTCAAAGTTTGTCAAAGTTTGTCAAAGTTTGTCAAAGATCACCATTTTGGTTTGCTGGAAGTCCATCCGTGGAAGTCAAACGTGACCTTCGTGCGACGACCTTCGTGCGACATTGTCGTGGACTGAACACGTGACGCTACCTCACCTTCGTGCAACATCAGATCGCCACTATGTCTTGTTTATGTGCACATTTATCCCTCGAGCGGCAACCAAAAAGCAAAAGAGTCCCAATCAAGTCAACCAAACGATGGTGGTGGCGGCGGTGGGCTTCATGCGTGCGGCCGTGCGTCGCACTGCGCCTCAGGCGCTGCACGCTGCACGCTCTGCTGTATCTAATGCTGCGCGCACGTTCTCCAGCGCCCCGTTCGCGCTCGGTCTTGTGGACGACAAGCCGCTCTCGGCGCAGCTCAACCCGTTCGAGGTGCAGGAGGGCTGCTTGCTCCCAGGTCGGTCTGTTTGTCTGTGCTGATCAGGCATGATGGCTACGAACTCACCACGCTGTCAACGCGCTTGTGTGTACTACGCAGGGCTCCCTGCGTCCGAGTTCCAGCGCCGCCGCGCGAAGCTCTTTGACGTGCTCCCCGTCAACTCGGCGCTCATTGTGAGGATCCTTTTCCGGCTCCAGCCACAGCACCGGAATCAAATGTCCACGTGATCTTGATGAGCTCACGTCGTATATGTGTCTACTGTACTACTCTTCTTTTGTACGGCGGTATTAGGTGAATGCGGCCGAGACCAAGTTCATGACGCACGACATCCCGTACGAGTTCCGCCAGAACTCCAACTTTCTCTACCTCACGGGTCTCGAGGAGCCGGACGCGCACGCCGTGCTACTCAAGACGAAGGACAAGTGCTCCTTCATCCTCTTCACGCGACCGCGGGACGCGCACAGGTATACACTCTATCCTTTGGTGACTATAGATGCTTAAGCATTGGCTGACCCTCGCCCTCATGTTGCTCTAATTAACCAACGTAGTGAGCAATGGGACGGCGCGCGCCTGGGACTCGACGGCGCCATCGAGCGCTACCACGCGGACGACGCGTACCAGCTCACGGACCTGCAGCCGGCGCTGCAGAAGATCCTCTCGGGCCTCGAGCAGGTGTTCGTGATGTCCCCCGACGGCGGCAAGTACCCGGCGGCCTTCCTCGAGGCCACGCGCGGGTTCCACGACAAGTTCTTCGCCGGCAGCTTCTTCGTCGAGCAGCTGCGACTGATCAAGTCCGAGTACGAGCTCGAGCGCATGCGGTTCGCTGCGGATATCGGGGCCGGCGGGTTCATTGAAATGATGAGGAACACGCGCGCGGGCATGACGGAGTTGGCGCTCGCGTCCCACTTTGAGGCCTCCTGTAAGCGCAACGGCGCGCTCTGGAACTCGTTCCCGAACGTCGTGGGCTCGGGCGCGAACGCCGCGATCATCCACTACTTGTCCAAGCGCTCTCTGCTGCAGAACGATGAGCTCGTGCTCGTGGACTCGGGCTGCGAGGTCGCCGGTGGGTATGTGAGCGACATCACGCGCACGTGGCCCGTGGGTGGGAAGCTCACTCAGGCGCAGCGCGACCTGTACGAGTTTACGCTGGACGTGCAGAAAGAGTGTTTGTCCCATCTGCACCACCAGATCGCGACCAAGACGCCGATCAGCCTCGACCAGCTCCACGACTTCTCGGTCAAGCTCATGGTCGACGGCATGCAGCAGTTCAAGATCCTCAGGAGCAGCGGCAATGGTGGCGCGAAGGGCTTCACGAACCGGGCGGTCATGACCGAGTTCCAGAAGTACAACCCGACGCACATCGGCCACTACCTGGGCATGGACGTGCACGACACGCCGCACATCACGCGCGGCGCGCCTCTGCAGCCGGGGATGGTGATCACGGTCGAGCCGGGCATCTACTTGCCCAAGGGCGACCAGCAGGTCCCGAAGGAGTTCCGCGGCATCGGCATCCGCATCGAAGACGACGTCGTGGTGAGTGGGCTTTGTGTGTGAGGCTAGGTTAGATCTCTTTATGAGATGGCTAATAACCTTGTGTGTGTGCTTGTGGGAGCAGATCACTGAAAATGGCATCGAAGTCATCACGAAGCAGATTCCGAAGGAACTGGACGCGATGGAGGCGCTGCGACACGCGTAGGCGTCTAGCTTAGGTGGCTGCGATAGTCCACACGACCGCGGGTCGTTCAGGGTAGTACGAGTTGTGAGCAATGGTTCACGCTGTGTGGGTTTGCAGGAGGCGTGTGTCGGTAAGCATGTTGATCCTGTAAGTGCATTCCAGTGTACATGTGGCGGGATTCGCATCCAGTAGTGTACTTGCTTGCTGTCTTCTGTCTTTGTACACTGGCGGCTGTGTAGGTAGGTATGTGGGCAGAGGTCACCTGGAGACCCACTCTTGGAGCACTTGGAGATGGTGCGAATTGAAAGCGCTGTACTCCTCTCTGCGGGACAGGATACGTATAGTTTCACATGTCGTGAGCTCGAGTCAGCAACTACAATGGCTACGGGTCAATCAGATTTGAGTGGAGACAGAGAATGTACCTCAACTGAGCGTAGCAAGCATCTCGGGACCGAGGTGATAGCTCAGCTCCATCGGTGGGCAGTTCTCCAGTCTGCTAATAAGCGCATGATGACAAGAGCAACGATCAGCACCATGTTCCAGCAATTCCAGCGACACGTCCTCTACAGGCGTACCTGTGCGTTAGTGGTTATCGCTGAGTCTGCAGGTCGATTGTTATGGCCGTGCTTCGTTTTCCTTCGCTTCGCCGACCTTGAAGTGCCTTCGGATTCTGATTTCTCCGCCACTTGGATGCGTGTTGATTCTTCGCCTTCGGACCGCACGGATGAGTGCGACGATACAGACTCGGCGTCCACTTCGTTCGCCTTTGACTTGATCACCAGGCACCGCAAGTAGTTGTCCCAGTTGGGAATGGGCGTGAGCAGCAGCATGTACCCGCTCGCTAGCGTCGCGACACCAGCCTGCAAGACCATTAGATCAAACAGAGCATTGCTTGCTGTTAACACCCATAGCTCGGTGGTTAGAGAACAACCTATGTTCTGCACTGGTCTCCACCGCTCGCACCCGCTGCCTTTGCTTCAAGTACGCAGAGAACTCTTGGAACGCGACAGTGTGTTCGCTTGACGCAGGACCCACGGCGCATTGAGGCGGCTGCAGCATGCACTCACAACAGGATCAGCCGCCACACAAATACGAAAGCATTGCATACCAGGCAACGCACGTGCTGCCGACAGAGTGCGATCATCCGGTCCACGTCTCCGAGGTCCAGGCGCTTGGCGATGCTCACGTCTTGGATCCTACAGCAGCAACGCCACACACGAAACCACATCCAGATCACGCCAAGTGTCATGCTCGGTAACACACATCCGCAGGGCGACTTGAACAGCGAGCACGCACTGCAGCGCCTCGAGGTCCTCTGCACGCGTGAAGAGCCGCCGGAGGTCGTCGCTCTGCGCCTCGTCGCTGCTGCACTCGAACGCGAACGTCGAGCCCTTCTGCACGCGGAAGCGCACCATCTCGACTTCTTCAAAAAGGAGCAGCTCTTTTTTCTTTTCTTGTTTTGATTCACCTCTCTTCAAGGCACACTCGAGGCATCCAACGACACTTTTCCGAGTCATTCCCACAGGAATCCACGACACTTTTGCGACGAGAAGAAAAAGTGAGAGCATTTGTTGATGACACAAAGTCCGATAATGAGAGACACGAGGGAGAAGTACTCCAGCTCCTCTATACAAAAGACCTCTATCTCGGCACTTCTATATAACGCATTGCCACCCGCACGCTCAGCCATTGGATAAAACCCATAGACGATTGCGTTTTGGTCAATCACGAACGTTCCCTCCAAAAAGAGCTGCGATTTCAAGAAAGGCCCGCGGTTTTTTCCTTTCTCTTCTTCAAGATGTGGAGAAATGGCATCGCGTGAGCATTTGCCGCAAGCATTTCGCCATCCAGCACTTTAGCAGCAGCACTTTGGCAGGAGGGGCGCAGTAGAAAGAGCATGGCGGACGCACAGGACCACGACACCAGCAGCAGCAGCAGCATCGTCGCTGGCCGCATCCAGCGCTTGAGCACCGAGGTCGTGAACCGCATCGCGGCGGGCGAAGTGGTGCACCGGCCCGTGAACGCGCTCAAGGAGTTGCTCGAGAACAGCCTCGACGCCGGCGCGACGCAGATCTCGGTGACCGTGAGCCAAGGCGGACTCAAGCTGCTGCAGATCCAGGACAACGGCAGGGGCATCCAGCGCGAGGACCTCGAGATCGTCTGCGAGCGCTTCACGACCAGCAAGCTGAGCAAGTTCGAGGACCTGCGCGCCATCAGCTCCTTCGGCTTCCGCGGCGAGGCGCTCGCGAGCATCTCGCACGTCGCGCACGTCACGATCACGTCCAAGACTGCAAGCCAGCCGTGTGCGTACAAGTACGTGCTGTGTATTGACGGAGCTGCTGTTTGTCTTTGTCGGAGGTGATGAACTTGTAAGCTAACGGGGCGTGCTTTGACATGCTTCAGGGCACACTATCGCGATAGCAAGCTGGTGGCGAAGCGACCAGGTGGCTCGAGCGATCCAGCGCCATGCGCGGGCAAGATTGGCACGCAAATTGTGGTACGTGCTGTCTGTTGTTGCTGCGTGAATGATCTCATGCCACTCAAATGAGGAGCTGACCTTCCTTAATGACTACTAGGTCGAAGATCTGTTCTACAACCTCAGCACACGCAAGCAGGCGCTGAAGAACACGTCCGAGCAGTACCAGCGCATCCTGGAGGTCGTGCAGAAGTACGCGATCCAGTACGGCTCCAAGCACGTGGGTTTTGTCTGCAAGAAGGTGCGTCTCTTTTAAGAAAAGGCTACCGTGAGGTTGTTGGCACAATGCTAATGCTGGTTAATGGACAACAACAGTATCGCGAGCCGTCCTGCGACGTCAACACGATGCAGGTGACGACGCAGCTAGACGTCCTGCGCAGCATCTACGGCTCCAAGCTCGCGGCGGAGCTGCTGCCGTTCGCACACGAGAAGGACGCGAGCTCCTCGGCGCTCAGCATCGAGTACAAGGCGCGCGGCTACGTGAGCAATGCCAACTACAAGCGAGTACATCATTTGTGAAGCTCTGTATATGTGCCTGTGTTGTTCTCAACGCCTGTTGTTTGTTTATGTGTGTGTCAAGTCTGAAGAAGAGCCACTTCATCTTGTTTATCAACCAGCGGCTCGTGGACTGCCCGTCGCTCAAGAAGGCGTGTGAGTATGTCTACTCGCTCTATCTGCCCAAGCACACGCACCCGTTCGTGTACCTCAGCCTCGAGCTCCCGCCGCACGACATCGACGTGAACGTCCATCCGACCAAGCGAGAGGTAATTACCCAACTTTTCTTGTGCTGTCTGATGTCACGTCGTGCTGTGCATAACCTAAGTGGCGTGTCTTGAATTGTTTGCTTTAGGTGCATTTCCTGCACGAAGAAGAGATCGTGGACGCGCTGAGCCAGGCGATCGAGAAGCAGCTCAAGGGCAGCAACGAGAGTCGCTCTTTTTCCGTGCAGCCGATCACTTCCATGATGGGCATCTCGACCATTTCTAGTTACTCACTCACCACCACCAATGCGTCCCTTGCAAGCCAGAGCAGGCGCGCGGGAGGTCTGGATGAAGAAGACGATGATGACGGCGATGAAGAGGAGGGAAAGCGAAATGAAGACGATGATGACGACCACGGAACGGACGAAGACACGAGACTGACACAGGTGATGGCGTCCCAGGCGATCGAGGTCGAGCTGAGCCAGAAATCCGTCCCGGCGTCCAAGAAATACAACCCGCTGCATGTAAGTTTGAGTGGGGATGTCTTGATTCATGCGACATAGTGGGGGAAATGACCCGGATACCCTGATGCTTGTATGTGAATGACTAGGCGCCGCAACGACTGGTGCGGACGGACTTCCGCTCCAACACGATCGACAAGTACTTCTTCCTCGAGTCGCAGCGATCGCAACCAGATCCATCTCAGTCGCCTCCTCCTCAGCAGCAAAAGCGCCAGAGCTCGTCTCGTGCTGCAGAAGAAGAAGAAGAAGAGATCTCGTCTCTGTCGGAGGATGAGGACGACGGAGCAGAGCGAAGCAGTGGCTCAAAGAAGCGGAAACTGGACCTCAGTCTGAACGATCCGATCGATCTGTCCCAAGGTTTGCATTTGCTTGCTGTTGTTGGTGGATTTGGTACTGTGTATGATAGTGCTGACAGCTGCTGTGGATGATTTGATTTCAATTACAGCAGAGCCTGAGCCAGAGGGGAGCAGTAGTGACGACCGCCGGAGTTCCGTCGAAGCCACGCAGAGCCCCCGGCTGCTCTCCAGTGTCCAGAACCTCCTTAACCACGTCGAGCGCAAGAAGAGCAAGTCGCTCGACAGGGTGCGTTGCCTGCGTGTTCGGAACTGCGTTTCCCTTCTGAACTGTTGACTGGACCAATGCCATTGTGTGTGTTGTGTGTGTAGCTGTTCCGCGAGCACACGTTCGTGGGCGTCGTGAACAAACAGTACTCGCTCGTGCAGTTCCGCACGAAACTGTACGTGGTGAAGCACCAGGAAGTCGCGTACCGCCTCTTCTACGAGCGCGTGCTGCGCAAGTTTGGAGCTTTGCGGCCCATCAAACTGGAGACGCCCCTCTCGATCTACGAGCTGGTGGTGGAGGCGCTGGCGAACCCGCGCAACGGCTACGACGACGAGGACGGACCGCGTGAGCAGCTCGCCGAGGAGATCAAGACGCTGCTGGCATCCAACGGCCCCATGCTCGCCGAGTACTTTTCGCTCGACATTGACGCGCAGGTACGGCTTTGAGTTACTCTGCGGTGGCTAGCCATTCCCAGTGGTAGGTAGCTGACTGGTAAGTACTTGCTCTCTTGTACGTGCAATAGGGAATGCTGCGGTCGCTGCCGAGACTGCTGGCGGACCACGAGCCGTCGATCCACTCACTGCCGGAGTTCGTCTTCCAGCTGGCCACGGAGGTGAACTGGGAGGAGGAGGAGGCGTGCTTCGAGAGCGTGGCGCAGGTGCTGGCGCACTGGTACGCGGAGCTGCGGTACCCGGCGCAGGGGGCGGACAAGACGGCGCTGGTGCTGGAGCACGTGGTGTTTCCGGCCACCAAGCGTGCTGAGTTCTCGCCGCCGCACGAGCTCAACGACGCGTCGATCATCACGCCCGTGGCCTGTCTCACCAAGCTCTACAAGATCTTTGAGCGCTGCTAGGTTGCATTACAGAGGCCTCTAAAGTTTATAAAGTAAATCGGCTGGCTGGTTTTAGCTCGGTTCAAGCTCAAGCGAAGGCTTTTGTCGTCATTGACCGCTTGTAGAGACCTCCGGTTGTCAATCGGGGCTAAAACCGCTCTTGGATTGGGTGCTGCAACACACATCCGAAGTCAGCATTTTCGTTCAGTGCGTAAATCATCGGGGAGAACAATCTGGACAACCAGTCGATCCTAAAAAACGTCCATCGAGCGTCCAGCTGACCTCCGGCAAATTCGTGGAAATGTCTCGTCGGAAGAGGTTCATTGTCTAGTGCGTCACCATAGGTTGCAAGCACAGCAACGACGGAAACCTTCACACAGACATGAGATCGGAGTTTGAACCCATGATGGGTTCACTTGCTCTCCTCCTCGCGCTTTCCCTCTCGTCTCTTCATTCTGGTAGCTCAGTGTCACACTCCCCCAGTAGCGCCAGTCAGCAGCATGTCGATGTCCCAGCTCCAGCAGCAACCCCCTCCACTCGCACCTGCTGTGGTCGTGTGCCGCATGTCGTCGAAACCGTGAGCGCGTTCCTGGACTGCGCGACGCTCGACTTGCGGCTTCTGAAGCGAGTCGCGGTTGTTGGACCCGTACCACAGGGCCTTCCTCGCGCCAAAAGGTCTCGCTGCGGGAGTGCGCAGCGACAACCTGGAGATCGCGCGCTGGCTCTGTGTGGCGTACTGTCCGTCGATGCTCCCGATGGAAGGCGTCGTCGAGGCGGCAACACTTGACAGTCTTCGTTTGCTGCAGTGGGTCTTCACAAACACGGATGCGAGGGCCTGGACGCGGATGGCGGCTCAGAAGGGTCATCTCGAGATCCTCCAGTGGGTTCCCCCAGACCTCGAAGTCCAGTTTGGGGCTTCGAGGAATCAAATCTGCTGCTGCTCGCTGTGGAGGTCGCCACGTGGCAGCG
>JAASFQ010000776.1:0-14676 GCA_023333845.1 Globisporangium polare | reverse complement strand
TACTAGCTTTTCGATATACGTATCTGAGTTGAAGCCTGAGAAATCCCATCAGATCTTGATCCAAAATGACAGGCGAAATTGCGCACACAAAATGGAAATGCTGCTGCGTCGCCTGCGGTCGGCTCCGCTTCGCCGGCGCGCGCCGTCGCTCTCGCCCGCGCGTCAATGGCCACCGCTGGGATCCGCCATCCCAGGATGTGCGCGTGCACTCAGTGGCGCTGCTGAAAGTGACACGATCTACGCGCTGTCGTCCGCCGAGGGCAAGGCCGGCGTCGCCGTCGTCCGCATCTCCGGCGACCAGGCGGAAATGTGTCTCCAGGCACTCAGCAAGACCGACAAGCTCCCGGTACCGCGCATGTGCGTTGCATGCTGCTGTCGTTGTGTGGCTGGTCGTCATGTGTGCGTATGAGTGTAATAATGTCTCTGGTGTACATACTCGCAGGGCGGAGTTCCGGAAGCTCTACCACCCAGTCTCAAAAGTGCACTTGGACGACGCACTGGCCATCCGCTTCCCTCAGCCACGCAGGTTTGTCTGCACTTGTTGTCTACAAGGTTGTAACACAATAAGGCTGGCACTGATGAACGGTGTGGTGCTGTAACAAACTATTAGCTTCACGGGCGAAGACGTTGTGGAGCTCCACGCGCACGGCAGCATCGCCGTGGTCTCCGGCATCATGGAGGCCCTGAGCCACATCCCGGTACGTCCATCCATGCAGCGTCCTTATCGTTATTATTACTATACTAATGCAATGTTCATATGATAACAACACGCCAGCGCTGCCGAGCCGCCGAGCCAGGCGAGTTCACGGAGCGCGCGTTCGAGAACAACAAGATCGACCTGATGCAGGTCGAGGGGCTCGCGGACCTGCTGAGCGCTGAGACTGAGGCCCAGCGGTCGCAGGCGCTGCGTCAGCTCTCTGGTGACATTGGCGACGTGTATGAGCAGTGGCGCACGGAACTCGTGCGCTGCCTCGCGTACACGGAGGCGATGATCGACTTTGGCGACGATGAGGACGACGTGACCGATGCGTCCTACGAGGTAGCCGTGGACCGCGTCCGCGCATTGGCGCAGTCGATCCAGAGGCACCTCGCGGACGGCCGCAGGGGCGAGATCCTGCGCAACGGCGTCCAAGTAGCGATCCTCGGCCCACCAAACGCCGGTAAGAGCAGTTTGCTCAACATCCTCGCGCGCCGTCCGGCTGCGATCGTCTCGTCCATCGCCGGTACCACGCGCGACATCGTCCAAGTGCCGCTCAACATTGCCGGGTACCCGGTGCTCGTGAGCGACACGGCGGGGCTGCGCGCCACGGAGGACGCGATCGAGCGCGAGGGTGTGCTGCGCGCCCAGCAGTGCGCCGCCGAGGCCGACATCCGCGTCGTCATGATGGATATCCAGGTACGATATGTGCAGTTTATGCACCTAATGGAGCAACTGGGTGGCTGTCGCGGCTTCAGCTAGCTCACTAACTTCAACTTCTGATATGGCTACATCCACCACCGCTCTATTAGAACACGGCGCTGCTGCACACGGACGAGTACCAGACGTATCTGAACAACGACGCGCTCGTGGTGCTCAACAAGAGCGACCAGACGAGTGCCGAGCAGGTCGCAGAGGTTGTGCAGTCGCTCGGATCGCAGAACCATGTGCACGTCATCTCGTGCGCGCAGGGCGACGGCGTCGACGCGCTCATCGAGAGGCTCGCGGTCGTCGTCAAGCAAACGTACGTTGCTTGCCAGCGATTACTCTCTCTCTATTGATGTCTGCCAATCATAAGAATGACTAACATCGTCGATCTCTATACTCGTAGGCTCCAGTTCTCGCCTGGCTCGGCAGGCAACGGTGCGATCATCACGCGCGAGCGCCACCGACAGCACCTCGTGGAGTGCCTCGCATGCCTCGAGCGCTTCCTGGAGAACCCGTATCAGAGCGAGATCGCGGCCGAAGACCTGCGCCGCGCCGTGGTGGCTGTGGGGCGTATCCTCGGCCGCATTGACGTCGAAGACGTGCTCGACGTGCTCTTTGCGGACTTTTGTATCGGAAAATAGACAGCCAACCGACCTTCATGAGAGTTCAAAGAGTCGCCATTGCCTTGTTGATTCTTGGAATCAGTTGAGTTTGGGTTTGTGTGTTGTGCTGGTAGGGCAGTGAAGCTTCATGATGGAGTTCACGACCTGCGAGGTGTACGCGAACGAAGCGACCGCCGTCCACGACGACAGCGGTAACAAAGGCGCCAATGGGACAAAGTCTAGCAACCAGAGTGGTGAGCGAGCGGCTGGTGGCCCCAGGGCTGCGCGTGTGCTCCAGCCAGGCTACCTGCCATCGGTACGTGTGTGAGGATGCAGTTACCTTGCTCTCAATCGAGCTTGGCTAACACTGCCGACTGACGCCTGGGCTTTGTGATGCTACTGGAATTGTGTAGCTTCCTGCCAAGGCACTAGCGTTCGAGAGCTTCTGTCTCGTTCCCGACCGAGGCGTCTTTGGTGGACGAGTGAGTCAAGTGCCTCTATGTCTATCATATGGCTGTGGTGTGAACTTTTAACTGTGTGCCTTGAAACCATTAGCACGATGGCACGATCTTGCACTGGCAGCTCCAACAGGCGTGCAGCTTCATCCCGCCCATCGTACGGATCTTTATATCATTTCCCCAGGCTCCTCTAAGCTCAGCCTCCTCATAGCCCCTCTATCTAAATCTTCTCTTCAAGGTGAACTTACTACGAAAGCACAACGGCCCCGTGCTCTCGATGGTGTTCACGCACGAGCTCGGGAAGGAAGGGTTGATGTTCACGGGCTCAGCGGACCGCACGATCAAGATCTGGGACCCGTGGGGCGGCTCCGAGGCGCAACTGCACAGCCGCAGCGACCACTACTGCGTGCAGACGATCAACGCGCACAGCGGCAGCGTGACGAGCCTCAGGCTCCTGAGCCAGCAGCACCACGCGCTCGTGAGCTGCAGCCTGGACCACACGATCAAGACGTGGTACCCAGCCGAGGGCCGCGGGCTGCTTCTCTATCCGTGGTACCTGCCTGCGCAGAGCATCACATTCGCGAGCAGCGGCACGTGGCCCACGAGTCTCGTGCTGCGTGAGGGTGCGAGCGCCGCGCTCTTCGTGGGTGACACAAGCGGCTGCATCTCGCTGTACGCGTCCGGCCCGGAGGCCTCGTCCGACGATGTTGTGGACGAAGCCCTAGAGAGTGGAGGAGGTACAGGAGGTTGCCAGGGTACAACTACGACTCTGAGCCACGAGATCGCGTACGCGGCCAAGTTCCAGTTCAAGCTCAAGCGCAAGCACGCACACTTCCACTCGCTGGGCGTGCTGCACCTGCAGCTCGTGGCGGACAACAGCCTCGTGGTGTCTCTAGGCTTCGACCAGAAGGCCCAAGTGCTGGACGCGGTCTCCGGCGCCTTGTCTTCGACGATCCCGAACGCCAGTCAGACGCGCTTCACGTGTTGTTCGTGGGATTCGAGAGGTCAGCTGCTCGTCCTGGGCGATGCCCTGGGTAACATCACGATCTGGGACGTCTTCCAGGACAAGGCCATGAAGAAGCTGGCGCTGTTCGCCTCAGGCACACCGCTGGTGGCTGTTAGTGTGAGCATAGGCAGCCATGCGAACGGTGGCTTTCTCTTTGCAGGCGTGGCGAATTGTATGAAGCAGTGGCGCATCAATCGGGACGTCGGATACAAGGAGTGCTGCGGCCACACGGAGGCCATCACTTCGCTTGCGATCGTGATAGACGAAGACGAGGACGACGACAACCCAACCTATGGAGATGACGACCATGAGGTGCTAGTGCCTAGGCACGAAGGTGATGAGGACGAACAGCATAGTTCGACGACCATCTCGAGCTGCCGGTTCTTCAGCGCGTCACTGGACAACACGCTCCGGTGCTGGGACTCGTACGACATGAAGGCGACCTTCGGGTTCGACGAGCGCGACGCCGAAGTCACGTGCATGGCGTCGTCCAGGCTCTTCCGCAAGGTCTTCACGGGCCACGAGAACGGCGCAGTCAAGATCTGGGGCATCCACACGGGCCAGTTCGTCAAGAGCCACGTGCAGTCCAAGAGCGCGATCACCTGTGTCACCTGTAAGTGTATACGATTGAACCGAGAGCTGATGCTCAACTGACTGACTCGGACCTGAACCTACACTGTGAACTGCGTGTGTTATCCTTAGCCGGGGTCATGCGCGAACAGGAATTCCTCTTCGCGGGCGACATGGACGGCATGGTCACAATCTGGGAGGTCCTGTTCGATGGCCTCACGCACATTGTGACGCTGTCAGCATCCATCTCGAAGGACAAGCGGGACGAGATCACGTCAATCCTCTTCAACCGCGGATTGTACCTCGGGCCGCAGGGTCAGGAGTTCTTCGTCGTGGGCTACAGCACCGGCCACATCTCAGTACGAGCTACCAAGTGAACCTTAACCTGTCTGTTACTAGGTAGCTGATCCCATTGTGCCGTTTGTATGCTCAGATTTGGAGCGTGGGCAAGAAGCTGATGCTCCGGTCCTTCAAGGCGCACAATGACAGCGTCGGGACGCTGGTCATGCACGGCTGGTTCCTCTTCTCCGGCTCGGAAGACATGCTGATCCGCATGTGGAACCTTGTGACGCTCTCTGAGACCTACGAGCTGGGGGTGCTGCGTCCGCCATACGCCACGTCGTCCACGGGAACGAGCTCGCCGATCGTGAGTCTCGATGTGGTGCCGATGCTCGGACTCGTGGTGAGCGCCGCGGCCGACGGCACCGTGCTCGTATGGGAATACGGCGCGTTCGAGGGCGACGCTGACTTTGACGCGTACGGGAAGATCGTCTACCGGAACAAGTACGTAGTTGTCATAGTGAGAAACTGGTTCATTTGGTTGAAATTGGTTTTGCTGATTGGGAAGTGTGGGATTTTTGATCCATAGACACGAGAGCCACATCCAGTGCATGCGCTACTGGCAGCCGCGCCGATCCATCATCTGCGGCACGAGCGACGGCAAGATCCTCATCTTTGCGCTTCCGTCTCGAGTGAGTGGACGATTCTCCGTGTGGTTTTGTGAACTCTGGTTGGAGATTCTGATAACCTCATGCTGATTGTTGTCTGTCGCCTTGCGCTTCGTTGATGCAGCTCTTTGTGGAGCCACGAAGCCCAGCGTCTCAAGCGAGTGGCTTAGAGGCTCAGCAGTAGGTCCAATGAAGCGATCGACCACGAACCAACATTCCCATCCGAGTTGGACACTCTTGGTGGAAATCGTCCACCGCATGGTGCACAAATGTTGTCCTTCGTGGCGAGTATGTCACTAAAACTGGATTGAGTGACATCTAGCCGAAACAGCCGTTTCGCTCATTTCAGTGACATACCGTCTCTGTGGCATGGCTTGCTTGCTTGCGTGTTTGTTTTGACCAGCTCAAGACACAAACTCAGTTGCGGGAAACGAAACGCAAGACAAGACAAGACAAGAAGAAGAAGATGACGAAGGTCAAGTTCGCGGTGCTGGGCGACTCGTTCGTGGACGTGGTGGCCGGGACGCTGGCGCCCGAGCAGCTCCCCAAGTGGGGCGGCGACGTCGAGTGCTCGCTCCCCATTCAGCTGCAGCCGGGCGGCTCGGCGCTCAACACGGCGACGCACATCGGCAAGCTCGCGACCGGCAACCCGAGCCACGAGCTGCTCGTGGAGCTCCACACGGTCGTGGGTGAGTGGGACCAGCTCGCTATGGACAGCGCATCATATCTGTTGTGATTGATAGCTAGAGGCTGATGTTGTATGTGCATGCGATGCATCTATATGCAGGAACGGATGCGTTCGCGCCCGTGCTCAAGACCCACCTGCAGTCGCACGGCATCGCGCTGAGCTCTCCGATGCTGAACGGCGTCCCCACGGGCGTCTGCATCGTCCTCAGTGGCACAGTAAGTCCCCTCGCATCCACTCGCCGTCTATGTCTTGCGATTGAGAGTATGGACGTAACGTTTCTAACGGCGTGTGCACGTACGCTTTGCAGCAAGACCGCAGCTTCATCACGCACTACGGCGCCGCGCGCGAGTTCAGCATCGAGGTATCCATCACGACAACCCCCTTCAAACAAAGTCCTTCGTATATATAACGTCTAAAGCGGGTTGTATGTTGCAGCATATCGACGAGGCGAAGGTGCTCTCGGCAGACCACCTGCACATCGGCGGCTTCTACAGCTGCGCGAACCTCCAGAGCAACCTCAAGCCGCTGCTGGAGAAGGCGCACGCCAAGGGACTCACGATCTCGCTCGACACGAACTACGACAGCAGCGAGGCCTGGTCCGGACTGGAAGAGCTGCTGCCGCTGCTCGACGTCTTCCTGCCCAACGAGGTCGAGGCCATGAAGATCTCGCACACCGAGAGCGTGGACGCTGCCATGGCGTACTTTGCGCAGCACGTGCCCGGCATCACGGTCATCAAGATCGGCGAGGGCGGCGCGCGCGCGTTCTGCGCCAAGACCAACAAGACCTATGTCCATGGCAGCTTCCAGACCCAGGTGGTGGACGTCACTGGCGCGGGGGACTCGTTCAACGCCGGCTTCCTTTCAACCTGGAAGGCGACCCAGGGCGACATCCAGGAGGCGCTCAAGTGGGGCTGCGCGACCGCATCCAAGTGCGTCTCGGCGCTCGGCGCCTGCTCGCTGCAGAGCACGTACGAGGACGTGCACGCCGTGATCCGCCAGGGGGATCTGAACGCTTAGGGTTCTCTGTACATTGGGAGAAGGCGCAAGTACAAGTGGTGAAGGAAGCATTTGTTGTTTGTTGGTCATTGAAAGAAACAGGCGATACACGAATGCTGGTTAGGCGCGCTTTTTATCCGATATTTCGCTCTCGTTGTTGGCTTCTGGTCTCTCGATCTCGACATTCTCAACCGCCACGGCATTTCGAATGAGTTGCTGTCGGGATATTTTCACATGGACACAGAGCATCACATGTCGTAAGTGCCAAATAGTTGGTCGTCGGATAGTGCTAAGCCCTCTGATAGCTGAGTGAAAATGAACGCACCTCGACGCCTTTGCTCGTGATGTCGCCGTACCAGAGCACGCTCTTGTTCTTGGTGATAACGAAGAGCTGCGGCACGTGGCAGACGTCGTACTTGACTAGGTACCTAGTGACAAAAAGATCATCATCTCACAAAAGTCAGACAAACTCATTTTACCCAATATTTCAGAGCCTCGAGCTTCTTTCTTCCCAGGAAGCACCAACCAACTCACTCTTTGCTCATGAGCCCGTCTTCGATCGCGACCGTGAACGGCAGCGTCTTGACCTCCTGGAAGTCGCTCGCCTCCCGCCCTTTCACCTCGTACATCGCGAGCTCCTCGCGCGACTCCTGCGTGAGGCCAATGAACTGCACGGCTGTTGTTACAAGCCACAGTAGACAAACAGCAGCAGGGTCATTGTAAGATACTGCCGTGTGTACTCTGGCATACAGAGACCAAGCCATCCTGTCGACTGTACCTCCGTGGGTGATCGCAGTCCGCAGACGCGCGAGCTCCTTCAGCGCTTTGCGCGACTTGCCGCACCACGTTCCCTACCACACGCACAGCCGGGTCATATCACAGCACAAGACTCGTTAATAGCAACACTATGGCAAAACCTCAATATGGACACCAACGACTCACGAAGAAGAGGATGCACGTCACTTTGTTGAGCTCGAGCTGCAGCGGTTGGCCGTGGATAAAGTCCACGCGCTCGAGCTCCTTCGCTAAACAGACACACACGCAATAGAACACAGCAGTACACCGGTCAGCCGCAAACCGCCGAATACACACAAAGACACACGCACAAGGCAATGCTCACCGTGTTGTTTGCGGCGCTCGTACTCGTTCTGGATGAGCGTGTCGTACTTCATGGTGGTCATGCGGTTGTAGAAGACGGCGGCGGCCACCGCGAGCACGAACAAATAGTCCTTGAGCTGCCACGAGTGGCCCAGCGGTCCCGTGAACGCGTACGTGACGTACGCCGCCAGCGCGCCGAGCGCGAGCGCCTGCAGCGCCGCCGACCGGAAGCCCATTCTTGATCTGGTCAACTCGCTCAATGGTCGCGTCTTGGCTCTTGCTCTGTGAGGTCCGGTTAAGCGGACAAGATACGAGCAACCTTCGTGCAACGCTTCTTAAATGGCCAGATGCGATGATGAGCAGCTTCCACGTTGAAGCGGTCGTATTGACCAACCAACCACGAAAGCTAATAAAGCTGGGGGCTGACGCGGCGTGCTGCTCATGAGGTATGCAGACCAACCAGAAGCCACACGAGCGATGGAATCCCCTACCGGTATATTGCGTTCGCTTGTTTTCACGCTATCCCAAGGGGGTAGGAAGACCACCACCACCTGCACCTTGCTCGCTCTCTTCACACATCGTGTGCGATCTTACACACGAACAATACAGAGCCTCGTGCTTTTAATACTCGTACCCTCCCTTTGCCAATTATGACTCTGGTCTGAAGCTCACTGACCGCTCAAAGCGTATGGCTACTGTTTGACCCAGGAGCCATTCTTCGATGGCCAAGGGGTTGAGCAACTCGCCTCTCGACTGGCGCATCTGACCACTCTCGACGCAGGAATTCTCACACGCATGCACTTGCAACCTTTCGTCCGATTGGGTGGAGAAAGCGTGCGTGTCCGGTGCACTAATGGTGCGAAGCTATTCGCAACAGAACACTTTCTTGGCTACCCTCGAAAAGATGGACAGGCAGAATGTTCCAATCCGAGAGTCTGGAGTACCTTCGCTGTCCCGCTAAGGCGCTCTGCGACTAGCAGGGGCACTCCTTGCCTCGCTTGAGATCACATGCACGTGGCCTGGGCTGTCCATCCAGCTACCGAATGCCAATGCGAATACACACACATCGACGGTGGTGATCACCAGACAATCAACTGAAAGCGTAATTGCTCACGCGGATGATGTTGTTGGGAGAGGTTGTCGAGGAGAGCAGGCGTCTTGGGATCTCAAGGACATGTCTGTGCACTTGAAAGGAGTCCAGTGAGTGATGTTGATAAAGTTGCGTTGCAGGAGTGTAGTGCGCTGCAGTGTATGCGAATCGGTAATCCACAACTTGCTAAGAGAGCTTTTGTGTGCTTTCCGAGACGATCGATCTTCGCTGTGGAGATGGTTGGAAAACTCGCCGGTTCGTTCTTTGCACTTCGGTTTGAGTATCTGAACAACTCCATTGGAATGCAAGCGAGGCCGTTGGACTTGGGAGCTGGCGAGTGGATCCAGATCGTTCGTCCTCAGCATTGGCCTCAAATGGGTCCAGGAATGAGAGTACAGTAGCTGACCACAAGCCGCTCTTGCTGGCCCCATCCGCCTTCACTCTCCACTGATTAATGGCTAGTCTGCCAGTTGGCGCGTGCCTCTCGTGGATCTCGTTGGCCAGGCCCAATTAATTTCTCCGTCGCCGGCTACTGTGGGAAGTTGCCGTACCAGTGATGCGGTCTTTCGTCTACTTGACAGTCCGAATTCTACGGAGGGCCGATAGTGGCTTTCACCTGCTTGCTAGTTTGTCCGACGGCTCTGCAGGTGAGCAGCGCCGTCGGACAATGCCGCTAACGCCAAGCAACTGCAACTGCAGCAGCACGACGCCCTCACTTGAACGAGCTCCAGAGCGAAGTACAGACCAACCACCTCGTTCGTTCTCTAGTGTTCTTGCCTCCATATGACCGAAACGGCACTGGAGCTCCGCCTGGTTAGGTAGCGAGCAGACATGTCGCTAGCGCAGACTCGAGGAGCCGAGCGGGTCCTTCGATTCCATCTCTCATTTTCAAATTCACAACCTCCTGTGCATTTGACTTGCAACCCCAGCTCCACCACCGACACCGACACCATGGTTCAAACTGGAAACGAAGTGGCCGTCGCCTTCGCGCTCAATTTTGCGGCGGGATTCGCCACGGTGCTCGGCGGCATGGTCGTCTTCAACAAGCGTCTCGTGCACCTCGCGAACCCAGCGAGTCTTGCGATCGCGCTCAGTATCTCGTCCGGCGTCATGCTCTTCATCTCATTCGTCGAGATCTTTGGCGAGTCGGTGCACCTCCTTACTAGCGGGATGCCCGATGGCATGGATGTCGACACGGCCAATGGTAATGGCTGGCTCGCAGCTACTGCTTGCTTCCTCACGGGCATACTTCTCATCTATGTCATCGACTTCTTCATCCACAAGTTCGCGCCCGAGACCGACGCCACGGAGATCGAGCACCTCGAGCACCTCCGCGAGTCCTTTGAGCAGAACGCGGAGACGAAATCCCCAGGCTTCATCGAATCGCAGACTCCCGGCCTCGCGCTCAAGCTGAACGAAGACTCCAAGGCGAAGCTCAACCGCATGGGACTGCTGAGCGCGCTGGCGATCGGCATCCACAACCTGCCCGAGGGCATCGCCACCTATGTTGGCGCGATGCAGAACAACTCTGTCGGCGTCTCGCTCGCCATCGGCATCGGCCTCCACAACATTCCTGAGGGCATCGCTGTCGCTGCTCCGATCTACTTTGCCACGGGCAGTCGCTGGCGCGGCATCATGTGGTGCTGCGTGTCTGCGTTTGCCGAGCCTGTCGGAGGATTCATCGCGTGGCTCGTGATCGGCGACGGCATGGACCCAGTCTCGGAAGGCGTCCTGTTCGGCCTCGTGTGTGGCATCATGGTCTGCATCTGCGTCAAGGAGCTCCTGCCGACGGCATTCAAGTTCGCAAAGGGCGAGACGCAGCTCGTGGCGCTCGGCATGTTCGCGGGCATGTTCATCATGGTGACGAGTCTCATCCAGTTCGCGTACGCTGGAGTGTAAGCACATTGTCTGAAATCAAGCAGGTACGCTTCATCGACAGCGAAGGCAGGAGAGCGGAGGGATCGCAGCTCCGACTCCTCTTCGCCATCACCTTTGAGCTCTTCTCCACGACGATTCCCAGTTGGGAGTCTTGCGGATTTTACCTCCAAAGTACATGGCCAAATGAGAAACACGGTGTTTGAACGGCCCGTCAGTTCTGGCGATTCGAAGTTGAAGTTGACGAACAGAAAATACAGTGGGCAAAAAGGTTCTATGTCGTCACTGATCGCGAGCCACGCGATGACGCCGCCAAGCGGCTCAGCGAGGGCGCGGGTGAGGCACCAGAAGATCTCACGCCAGCGACTGTCCGTGGCAAAGTAGATCGGAGCAGCGACGGCGATGCTCTCGGGAATGTTGCGGAGACCGATGCCGATCGCGAGCGAGAAGCCCACTGACGAGCGTGAATAGCGCCGACGGAGGCCACAACGCCCTCGGGCATGTTGTGGATTTCGAACCCCCATGAAACGGAATGCGAGCATGGGCACATGCAACGAGCAAGGGAGAGCGTCGTCCAGCGAGGCGCTCAGGTTCACAGCGTCGAACTCCGCTTGCCGGTGCACCGGGCTGCTCGTTGGGCAAGTGGAAGTGGGTGATTGGCTATAGATATTGCGCAAACAGTACTTCTCCAAGACGATCATTCCACCATCAGAATGGCTGTACTATTTTCTCGCTCACCTTATTGGTGAAAATAGCACAAGGATTATGACAAATCGCATCGATGGACGAAACAAGGTGCGCTCGATGTTTCGATGACAAGACAGGTCATTGTCTTTTCTTATCCAATCACAGGTCTCCTATTTCAGTACAGAACGAGCAAAAAGCTGACCCGTCTGTGTATAGCGGACGGACTCGCGCCGGACGTTGCCGCAAGCGCCCCCGCACTGGGAGCGCAGACAACGGCCTCGCGCGTCGCGTGACCCGGCATGCTTGTGTCAGATATGGCCAGTATCCGAGTGCACACACGTGCGAGTCTGCGAAGAGACACCGCGATTTACCAGCACAGACGTCTTTCTTGCGCACATCTTGCACTTGAAGCATCTGAAGGGAAGCTCACGGAAGCTCGCGCATGTTGTTGAGCATTCACAGTCGGAGTTTATTTCACAACAGCCAGCTTTTGTGCGCGCGAACAGGTATTTTCGAGCATTTTGAAATGTGCGGCGCGAGCCATTTTATCAAAAACAGCAGCATTTGCGGCAAGCTTTGGTTCGATATTCCCTCTTTCCATTTATCCTCGTCGCGTTCGACGCCCACTAAATCAGTACTCACAGCGAGCAGGTCCGTTTCGTTGATGAGTGTGCGAGTGTGACAAAACCAGAGGCGAAGAAGAGCGAAGATCTCCATTCGCGTTCTCCCCACCAAGAGCTCCGTTCATCCGCACAGCCATGCAGCTCACCTCGTGGCTCGCCGCCACCTTCGTCGCGGCGGCTGCGCTCCTGTCGTCGTCAGTCGTGGAGGCCGCCAGCCCGCGCGGCCCGATCATCGGCGTGTTCGCGCACCCGGCGTCCAAGCACGGCGAGTACCTCGCGGCGTCGTACGTCAAGTGGGTCGAGATGGGCGGCGGCCGCGTCGTGCCGATCTCGTACACGGCCCCGAAGGAGTACATCCGCGAGCTCGTGCCGCAGCTCAACGGTCTGCTCTTCCCCGGCGGCGCCGCCCAGGTGAACGACCGCGCCGAGCTGCTGTTCGACTTGGCGCTCGAGCTCAACAAGAACGGCACGTACTTCCCCGTCTGGGCCACGTGCCTGGGCTTCGAGTGGCTCGTGCAGCTGACCACGGGCGACCTCGACTCGCTCAACAACGGCCTCGACTCGAACAACATCACGCTGCCGCTCAACTTCACGGAGGCGGCGCCCGCGAGCCGCATGTTCGGCGGCGCGAGCAAGGAGCTGTACCAGTGGCTCGCCGAGAAGCCCATCACGATGAACAACCACCAGCAGGGCATCAGCGTCGAGCGCTTCGCGACGTACCAGAAGCTCGTGGACTTTTACACGGTGCTCTCGACCAACTACGACCGCAAGGGGCTGCAATTCGTGTCGGCCTACGAGGCGAAGAAGTACCCGGTGTACGCCGTGCAGTTCCACCCGGAGAAGAACAGCTTCGAGTACGGCGAGTACCCGGACGGCACGCCGTATGAGGTGGTGGACCACTCGTACGAGGCGATCCTCATGGGCCAGTACTTTGCCAACTTCTTCATCAACGAGGCGCGTAAGAACGACCTCAAGTTCGCCGACGCAAAGTTCGAGCAGAAGGCGCTCATTTACAACTACCACGCGTCCACGTTCACGGCGCCGGGCTTCGTCGAGTCCTACCTCTTCAAGCACGACCACAAGAGCGACTTCTGGACCGTCAAGTAAGACTGTTGCTCGTTTTGCCGTTAATGGTGAATCGCTGGTTGCAGACACGCATGAACGAGCATTAAGAACACAGCGTCCCTGCAAGCCAAAGCAACTAAAAGACAGCAAATACAAGAAATGCTCCGTGTGTTAATCGGCTGTTTGTCATCACTCTACGGCAGATGGTCCATCCTAGAACACCTCGGTGAGCACGAACGAGACGCTCTCCGGGTGGTCTCGTGCGACAAGTTTGATCTCGAACTGGCCCGGCACGAGCGAGATGTCGTCGCCCGGCTCCAGGTGCTTCTCGTCCGCGAGCACGTCCGAGTCCTTCGCTGGGTTGAACACCGTCACGACGCACTCGTCGAGCGCCACGAGCACAGCCGCCGTCGGCAGCACCAACGAAATCTCCTCCGTGTCCAGCGTCAGCAGCGCCAGGCGGTACACGCGGCACTCGAGCGAGTCGTTTACGCACTGCACGCCGCGCGCCACGTGCTGCGGGACATCGTCGTGTGGCACGATCAGGTGCTTCCCCTTGAGCAGCTCCACTTCGATGATGAAAAGCGGTGCGTCGTGCGCCTGGACGACGTGCACAAGCTGGTCCTCTGTGTGGTCGCGGCAGAAGACGTCGCCCTTGCTCTTTACGAGCGGGCGGGCATCGCTGCCGCGCGGCTGCTCCGAGGCATTCAGGTCACTGATGCAGATGTACACGCCGTACTTGAGGTGCTGGTGCCAGAGACACGTCGTGTGCGGCGGGAACTGCACGCACACGAGGCGCGCGGTGTCGCTCTTCCAGCGCTGGCGGTGCATCGGCTCCTGCTCCACGGGCACGAAGTGCGCCTCATCGTTTTTGCTGCTGGTGATGGCAGCGGTCTGTTCAGCAGGAGTAGCGTCCGCCTTGTCCTCGTGCTCGCGTGCGTCGGCCATCTGTGTCTTTGTGCGTTGTTCCTTGCTCCGAACGAATCTGCTTGGGTTGTGTCGGTTGCGTTCGAGCAATTGAGCTTGGCTCTCCCATGATGGGCAAGCTGATTGGGGGTGCTGGGTGATCAGAGCTTTATGCGACATGAGCGAACACCGTACTTGAGCGAGATCGTACTTATTCGAGCAGCGCGTGTGACAGCAAGGTAAAAAAGAACAAAGCCGATTGTGAATGTGCCAAAACTGTACTTTATTAAGCGGGGTCGAACCTATTTTGGCACGTCGATAAATCCGATTTGTTTGCATGCAAAAGTCAAGTGCCCTGTCAATTCCAGCGAGTGCTGGAGGAAGCAAGCGACGCACACCCAGCTCAGGAGAGAATGCCGACATTCAGGTGCAACAAGTCGGCCCACGAGAGCGTGTGCGGGTACACGAGCTGCGCGGTCTGCTTCAGTTTGCTCCCGTCCACTTCGTACGTGTACACGTTGCGCAGGAGCTTCATCAAGATGATCGCCCGAATGTCCTCTGTCGCGACGAGGAACTTGCCATTCGCGATCACGAAGCCGTTGCAGTAGATCCCGTCGGCCGAGGCGAACTTCATGCCTTTGAGGAAGACGAAGTTGTCGT
>JAASFQ010000775.1:0-14682 GCA_023333845.1 Globisporangium polare | reverse complement strand
GAACCTATAGGACCTGAAGCAGCTCACGGCCCAGCGCGCGCACCGCCAGCGCATGGAGTACTGGGACCTGCACGCGTCCACCAGCAGCACCCGCAACAGCTCACCACGCCCCACGGCCAGCAGCGAGTGGGCCTTCGGCAGCCCCGGGTCGTCCACATCCTCGTCGCCCTCATCCTCGTTGAGCGACTCGCCACCGCGCCAGTACAGCAAGAACAACATGTACGCGTACCCGAACAGCTACGCCAACCAGAGCCACAGCAGCAGCAGCAGCAGCTACCACCACAGCCACAATAGCTACCACAGCCACATGCGCGGCTCCCCGTCGACCCTGTCGTCCAGTGGGAATGACAAGATGTTCGTCACGTGCGGCGGGCAGGTCGTGTCGTTCATGGAGGGCGTCGTGAACGCGCCCCAGTTCGAGTTTTTGCCCAAGATGCTCAACACGCTGTAAGTGAGTCGACGTTGAAATTGGTCGCCTGGAAATCGCGGAACGATTCCAATTCGACTCGACTGAAATGACTGGAGGGCGAGTGAGCGAGCGAGTGAACGAAGACTGGAGAGCAAGAGAGAATGGCGACTTGGCGCGAGTGTATCATAGAAGACCAAGCCGAAGCGAAAGAAAGAACGATAAATGGAGTCAAGCAAAGCAGGAGAGAGAGTGTGTAGAGTAGCAGCACACGGAAGGAGCGCATTGGTCTGATGAGCTTCGAGCAGCGCGTAGATGGAAGGTGTGCATGCGTTTGTATGTAAGTAAGTATCACAACAAAAATACTCAACCAAGTATCAGCTGATGAGCGCTCGATCGAAATTGGCCACCGCAGCGGTGCGTTCGCTCTCATTTGTTTCCCGGAAAAGCCCCCATGCACCACTGCGCCGTTGATAGCCAACAGACGCTCTTCCCATCCCGCATTCATGCCACAGAGAAACAGCGCGTCGTTTCCCGTGAAAGATGCCGCAGCCATCGTTCTCCTCCTCCTCGAGGGATCTTTTCCCGCCATTTTCTTCTTCTTCGCTCTCTCTCAAAAAAGACCAGGCAGGACGCTGACCACCAGTCGCTTCAACTTCAACTTGCGAGAGTGAATGTGTTGATTGATGGCCAGCCCTTTCACGCGAAGAGCTCATCGTTTTTGACTCGGCGCTCGCATGGAAATGGCTCGGAGGACGTCTTGATGCGCGGGACCATGCGCAGAAACGCCCTGGAAAGTGGTGTGCGTACGTACGAGCTGCTGCTGTATTGTCGAGGCCTTTGGCGTCCTGTGCGGAGAGAACCTCGCTGCTCAAGTCACCTCGATGTCTTCATAACGCATTCCGCTCTGTCCTGGAGCAAATCACAGGCTCTCTGTCTCGACCATGGGCTCCTCCTCGCACCGCTCGCCTGGCGCAACGTCGATTGCTCTTCTCGTACTCTCGCTGGTGCTGCAGGTTGCTTCTCTGGCTGAGGCTGCTGCGCCCAAGGTCGCTGTGCCACTGCGCGTGGTCGTCGTGGGACCGATCAAGGCTCTCCCCATTGCCAAGAGGACCAAGGCCATGGCTAAACAACCAGCTGGCACGAACAACGACAGCAGCGGTAATGACAGCGATACTGATACGGACACCGGCGTGCCGCTGGTCTCGGCGCGCAGCTTCGTGCTGGGTAACAACATCACGATCTCACAGAGCCGCCTCGTGCTCTCACGCCTCGAGCAGCTCTTTTTGCTCCGGCAGCTGCTCGACACGATCGACTTCGCGCCCAAACTGTCCTCGTCCACCGGAACGCTGAGCACCATGGGCGAAGCTGGTGGTGGAGCTACTGGAAACTCGGAACGGCTCGAGGCTGGAGCTGGCTCGTTTGCCGAGGGCTTCCTCTTTGAGCTGGAGGAGCGAGCCAAGTTGAAAACTGGTGGTGATGCTGTGGACGACTTGGTGGACGTCGCCGGCTCGGAGCTCGGTTTTGGCTGGCGCTACCCGCTCTCGTACTGGAACCAGCTCGGTGTTGACGACAAGCCCAAGTGCGCTTTTGGGAAGAGCTTTGGCCGCTTTTACTATTGCTAAGCTTGGCGTAGCTTGACTTTGGCTCGCAGTGCAGAGAGATAGTCACGTCAGCCTTGACCGTGAGACTGAGGGTGCAGTGCTGTCTATGAACAACAACGGAGCGGTGTTTGTGAGTGCGAAGCTAGTTGTTGGTATTGCTCCCCGTCGGTGTGCTCTGAAACATGCTAATCGCCATAGAAGCTAGAGCCTGGGCTGGGTCTGAAGGCTTGTAGGTCTACCGTGTATACGGATGCACAACGACCGACGGGTGCGCCTGGCGCGCGTTGCTCTTCTCTGGGATCGTCGGTGGGCAGTAGCTCACGATGCCGCCGTTCACGACGTCGTACAGGCGACCGCCGTCGCACTGGTTGCGCAGGTACTGAGCCCTAGGAGAATCCCAGCCAAAGCATGGTTAGTTTCTACCAGTATAGCGACACAAACGATTTCAGAGCTCATAAGGAGAGAACAGATAGGTACCGTTGCGGGTTCCACTCGACGGGCGTCTCGTTGAAGATGCGGTCGTGGTGGTTCAGGCGCGGGTTCATCTCATTCTTCTTGCTCGTAAAGTCCCGGTACTTGTGCTGGTCCTTCAACGACATGTCGTGACTGAGCAGGTCCGGTTTGTAAGGCTCGCCTCGCACTCTCGTCGCTGGGTGGTCCTGGTTGCCAGCGGATCCCACTACGTGGTTCGTCGAATGCCGCGCTTGGCTGGGAGTTCGTATAGCAAAGGCGAGTCAGTTAGAAAACGGTTCGAGTGACCGAGATCGGTTAAGATAGCAACCGGTCTCACATGATCTGGTGCAGCCGCCGGTCGTTGTTCTCGGCCTTCTGGATCGCGCGGCGTGCGTGGTGGTAGTCGGTCTCAAAGTGCAGTCGCTCGCGCCGTTGCTCCGGGGTCATCAACCCTTCGTGCAGCAACACCGAGTCCGGGACGCGTCGGTGCTCGATCTCCGCTGCGTGCGCGAACGTGTCCTTCTTGCTCAGCACTGGGGCGGCCTGAGCCAAATGGTTAACAGAGTTGAATAGGAAATGTGAGCTCATTGGTAGTGGCCATCTGCCTAGGTACAAGTTCGTATCGAGACGTACGAGGCTGTCATGAAGGCTTGGGTCTTGCGGCCTGGCAACCAACAATGTGAGGGCTCAAGTGATATTCTCCGTTCTCAATACTTCACAAACAAGCACAAACCGAACTTTGACGTCCGTGACCTGCAGTCCGCTGGGAAAGACTGACGCGTCCTTGAGACTCACGACTCGCAAGTCTTTCGCGAGTAACACGTTCGCCGGCTCGCTGAGCTTCTCGAACGGCCTCACGTCGCAGCGCTCGCCGTTCCACGACTTGACGAGCGTCTGGTCCTTCACGAGCGCTGCGTGGACCTGTGAGAGCAACAACAACACAACGTTAGAAAGGTGGCTCATGGTACAGCAAAGCCTGCGTACATGAACTGATAGCACACCTCTCGAGAGGCGTTGGCTGGCGTAGGCGAGTCGATGAGCTTCCGCAGCCGATCGGGGTTCATCGCCACCTTGCGAGGCTGCTTGGCGCCATGCTCAGCCATCTCTCGTCACTGGTGCCTTCCAGACAGGGATCGTTCACTCGAGGACTCGTACTTGGGTTTCCTGAAGGAATGACCAGACGACTCATATGCTGCTGCTTCTTGCTCTCGAAGGTGCTTGAAGCTAAGAATACTACTGACCCTGAGCATCGTCCTTATTCTCGCATTCACTGGAATAGAAGCCACATATTTCAAGCTGAGTGGGGTGAGATAGTGCGCCGCTACTACCACGAAAAGAAATCGTCTCGTTAAGGCAACAAACCCCACTGTCATCAATCAAAATCGTCACGCAGTCATAACTTCGAATGGTACAAGCGTACTGTGGTGTGCCAGACATTTTGAGGCAGTTGCGCAAGAGGAGGGTGAGGAAGGCGCCCAGGTGGTCGAGCTCCTCATCGCCCACGGAGCGATCGGTGAATTGATCATGCAAAGCTCACCATACGAGCGCTTTGTGGCGAAGCGGATGACTCTTGTTGCTGCTTAGCGTTGAGGTTCGCGCCATGATCCAGCAGCACGTCCACTCAGCGGCAGCACGCAGCAAAGTGCGCCAAGGTTGTTTCGTTTTCAACAGGATCGGTCGCATTCTCGACGGTTTCGTCAACTGGAGCGTCATGAGCGATCAGTATCTCCACGATTTTCGGACGACCTGTGGTCGCAGCACACATCAGCGCAGTGACGCCCAGCGAGGTACGCGCTTTACGGTTGACGTGCTGATCTTCGAGCAGGTACCCGACAATGTCAATGCTCCCAACCGCAGTGACCATGTGCAGCGCCGCCGTGTCCTTCGTGCCCAGCATATCGATGCGCGCCATTCTCACCTAGCATGCAGACAAGTGCTTGGTGACCGCCTTCGAGCTAGAGCCTCGATCTTGAGTGTGAGCTGATCTTCGCTGCATGGTGTCGTTTTGACCAAACTCTGCTGCGTAGTGTGAGGGAGTGAAGTTGCTGGCCTGCTGGCTCTTCACGCTGACGTTCGCGCCAACGGCGACCAGGATGTCCGCTGCGTCCACATCACCTGGGACAACAGCGTAGCATAGCGGTGTCAGCCCTTTGTCGTCGGGTGAATCCACGGCACAACCTTATGCGGTCAGGAACCTGAGCACACCGACGCGTCCGTTGTGTGCTACCGCGTGAATCGCAGTATTGCGCTCTCACACGCACCAACCATCGCTCGTGATGTTCGGGTTTGTGTCGTGTTCGAGCAGTAGATGGACAGTCTCCACGGTGTACTCGCTCCCGTTCATGTCATCAATCTCGCTGGATCACTGCGTTCTTCGTCAACAGGAACGTGGCGATCGCAGTGTGGCCATGGAAACAGGCGAAGTGCAGCGCAGCGCACAGGTCGCCGTTTTTCAGGCTCACGTCCGCCCCCAGCATGACGAGGAGCTCCACGACAGCGAGGCGGTCCATCTGCAACAATCAGCGGAGATGGAGTCCATCTTTTCCACACACGAGAGCACCAAGTCTCTCTTGTTGCATGTTTCCCTTTGGTCGCACTTTCGGAGTGATCCAGTCGGTAAATCTTCCTGGTATTTGCATAGTCTCCATTTCTGCATTGCTTCGTCAATATGCTGGGTTGCCCAGTCCTTCATTCAGCGTCGCAGATATGGACACTCACCAAGCACGTGGACACGAGGGTACCCGCACGCAGGCGCTCCATGACGCACGCTTACGCCAGCTCCAGGACCCCACGAGTCCATGCGCTTGTGTGCGACGCGGCGTCCATGACGAGTGCGCGCTTATGAGGTATGCCAGTGCAGGCTGAAAGGTCGCAACACTATCGAATCGTTTCACGCACACTGATCAGCCAAATTGAACGGAAAGCGCGTCACACATGCCCACAGTTGCCGACACCGCCCCCACTTAACGTGCACATGAACAGCAGCAGACACAGAAGCGAGTAAGCCACGCCTGCGTCATGATGCCGGCAAGTGGTTCGTCGTCGTCGTCACCAGCCCAGCGCGAAAAAGTGTCGGATCTGTCGATGCCCACGGCGACAGCAATCACACCTTCAACGCCATCAGCATCGAGTTGGAGGAGCCACAGCCGCGGCGCAGACAGCGGCAACGATGGCGGCGCGTCTGAGCCTGCTGGTGGGCCAATTTTCTCCATTAAAGTGAGCGCGACACCAGAATCTATGTGGTGTGTGTACCTTTCCCATGCTTGTGAGTGACTGACGCTGCTATCGCATGGAAAACTACAGTCTTTTCGACGGAAGAAATACGTCCGCCAGCGCCTGAGTCCGCTTGATGGCGGCGACCAGAACCAGCAGGTCACCCCTCGTCCAGCTACCAGTGATGCGCTCGGTGCAGCTTCCCCTCCACGAGCCAGTGTCAAGTCTCACCTACCGGGGCAGCACAATGACCTTCCAGGCTCCCAGGACGACGTCGAAGAAGAGGACGATGATGAAGAAATTGCGCGTCTGCAGCGATTCCACGCGTCGCTCTCGTCGGATGACAAGATCAAGCGCTGGATCGCGAACTACGAGAGCGAGAAGCAGCAGTTTGCGTCATTCGCCGTGTTCACGGAGACGAAGCTCGACGAGGTTCAGGATGCGTACGTGGCGATCGTGGGACGCCCGAATGCAGTCGAGGTCGCGGCGTGCTTTGCGAGTCTCGTCAAGATGCCCGGGATCGTCGGATGCTACAAGAGCCTGCTGGAGAAACTGGCGGTGGGCCTCCACAGCGCGATCTATTGCCCGGCTTCGCAAGACGAGAGCATAGATCGTTCAGAAGCTGCGTCGCCGCTGATACCAGCATTAGCAGTGAACTCCCAGCAGTCGATGGCGACACTGGTACAGGGGTTCTTTGATCGGAAGACGTACTTTGCGCGAGCAAGCGAGCTGGAGAAGCAATTGTTTACGAATCGGTGCATCAGTGATGCTAGAGTGCTTCGCTCGTTGACGGAGGACGAGGTGACGCGGTTCTTCATCCAGGTCCCGATCCAGCAGCTTGAGATTGGGTTGGCTCAACTCGCGTCGTGCGCAGTCAGCAGCAGCAACGGGACAAAGTTCGACGAGCTCTTCTCGTTCATGAAGGAGCAAGATGCCGAGCAGAAAAGACTGCAGCTTCACGTCCGGAAGAACATTTTGGAAGACGAGGATGACGCGTACCCGTTCTTCATCCCGCTCGCGTCGAGCGCACAGATCTGCCGCGCGATCGCACATAGCGCGACGTCGTTCAGCGCCAGCGGCAAAGAGATGATCCTGTGTTCAATTTTGGAGTTCCTCGACGTTGACTCGTTCAAAGACATCTTCAAGCGCTTCGACGCGCACGGCAAGGCGCTCTTTCTGCACCACCTCAGCGTCATGGAGAGCAGTGACCATCTACAATGCATCGTTGAGCAACTGCCAAATGCTGGCGAGATGCTCTTCCGCTTCTACCTGGTTTCCTGCGGCGCTCAAGGAGACCCAACCAGTCTTACGAAGCAGGTGTTCTTCAAGAAGATCCTCGGCGCGGAGATGGAGTACTTCTTCCTCTGCGACCTGGCGGCGTACCTCAATGAAGAGCAATTCCTTTTGCTAGCGAAGGAGTACGAGAAGAACGTTCTCGAACGGAAGCGGCGGCGGCGAACCAGGCGGAGCTCTGCCATGTCGAACGGCGAGGGCCAAGAGTTTGCCGACGACGACTTTGACGACGAAGATGACGACGAGGGCGGCGCTGGTGGTGCGAGGCAGCGGTCTGTCAAGTCATCCATCGAAAACTTCCAGCTCATGATCTGGAACTTTCTGCATCATCACCGCTTGTCGAGCGCGCAGGTGCTCTCGATCATTGCGACCGTACTGCTGCCATCGTTGGAAGAGAAAGAGCGCGCAGTGCTGATCGATTACTGCTTGGAGAACTTCCCACTCGACGGTCGGTGGTCTCAGGTGCTCCGCATTGTGGACGAGATGGAGGCTGAGCACAACTCCTCTCTTGTTGTTGCAAGCTCACTCGCAGCGAGATCGAGTGACAGCAACAACGATGGAATGGACAATGTCACTGCAAATGTGCACGAGATCCGGATCAAGCTCTTGAAGAAGCTGTTTGCCATGCTATCGCGTGAAGAGCGCGAGAGCTGGCTCGACAAGATGAACGCAAAGTACCCCACCGAGGCGATGAAGAAAAAGATCCAGAGCCTCAAGCTAGAAGCGTCCAAGAAAGCAGTGGTGGTGGCCGCGCCACAACCTACGCCTCGAGCAATAAGCCTGGACGACCCGAAGGTGCACATCCCGCAGATGAAGATGGAGCTCAAGATGCTCTGGATGGAGTGCCTGCTCGAGGCGATCACGAATGACAAGGAGTATTCGGCACGCATGGCGATGCTGCGGCAAGTGCTGCAGCCGTTCCTCGACGGTAAAATCCCTTCTCATGGCGGCACACAAGCGACAGTGTCGGTGGTGACAGTTGAAAAGAACATCAATCAGCTCCTCAATCAGCTGACAGCTGCTGATAAAGTAAAGCTGATACTGAAGCTTGCCCCGCCGCAACCGCGAGAGGAAAACCCTCGAGTCGATCGAGGTACTTCCCCGATCCCCGAGCTCAAGGAAGAGCCTCCAGCTCCACCACCACTGTCAGTGCCGCCTACTTCAAACGCTGAGATACTGAGCGCCTTCCAGACGCTGTTGGCATGTAAACCAGAGGAGCGCGTGCTGCAGATCCTCCGCAACGGGCTCATCGTCGACGAGAATGCTTCACTGCCACAAGCAGCACCGGTTGAGAATACTGACAAGCACCCCCACGCTCTTATGAGCGAAGTGAAGCGGAAGCTCAGCGCAGTGATTGCGGTCGCGGAGCCCATGGAGTGGCAGGAGTACGTGAAGCTCGGATCTCTCGACGTTGGCTGCCAGACGACGTTTGATACCAGCGAGGTGGCGCCAGCAGCTCCGATTGAACCGCCAGCGCCGTTTGTGATCAACACGAACAGCGCTTTGGCGAGAACCTCCGTGCTTCCAAGCAAGATAGCGCCGTTGACGTTGAGCACGCTCCTGGGTAAAGCTGCAGGTGGGGCATCACCCCGCAAGAAGGAGAACAAATATCAGAAGATCAACAGCGCCGCTGTGCCTCGATCTATCGGTGGTCTGGTCACCTCCTGGCGCATGAACACGGACCAGCTCGTCCAGTTTGCGAAGAAGTCACTCTCAGTAGTGCTCAAGATCATTGCAGACGCCTATGGGGAGATGCTTACTGCTGGCAGACGCAAGACGAATCTTCCCTACGCGCCGATGCGAGGCCGCGAGCTGTCGCTAGCGCAGATTGTCTACCAGCAGTTCCTGCACAGCTATGGGCTTCCTGGGATCGCCGACATGCACTTGCTGGCATTCTCGTGCGCGATTGAGATGTACCGCGCACAGCACCTGCGCGTCGAGTACTTTGCGCGCTACTGCTTCGAAGAAGTGCCCAAGACCGAGCTCGCAAACTACCTCGAGTTTCTCGAGTGCATCGTCTGTGACGACGTCAATGTCGCAGGCGGCGCAATTACTAAAGGGCAGCAACAATCACAGCAACAGCAAGTGGCCTCAAAGAGACTGCGAGGTGGGTTCGTGCCTCGTATCGTGGTGCCTGATAGAGAGAACTGGACGATTGGCGTGGACAAGGCGCAAGAGGCGGCGCAGCTGTGTTTCCGCGCGATGCGGAAGAACTCGGTTGTGGCTTTCTGCGACCGCCTAGTTGCTATCGCTGCGATGGGTTCGACTTCGTCAATCGTGACATCAGATGTTGGCAGCGCCTCAAACAGCCAAGCTCCTTCATCATCAACGCAGTCAGCGTTGGAGCTGGTGATCAATGTAGATCACTTGCTCCAGCTCGTTTCTCACGAGTGGCGCGACGAGCAACTGCGGCGCGACAACCACTTGCTGGACGCATTCCGTGCAGGCGACATGAATGGAGACGGGCAGCTTACGTCGGCCGAGTTCTCGCAGATCGTGCTCTCGATCGACCACGCGCGCGACCTCGGCGACATCCTGCTCATGTACAGCGAGACGCTACGACGCACCGAGTGCGACCACATCAACACCGAGGTGTTTCTGCAGGTCGCGAAGGAGTACGAGCTCGACCGCGTCGTGTGGAACGAAGACGGTGACCTGCGCAACATCGTGAACGACATTTCGGACCTCGACAAGACGTGGCGCAACATCCGCTGTTTCTTCCTCGGCACACTCGAAGCGCTCTCGCGCGATCTGCTTTCGAACCATTTCCTGCGAGTCTGTGAAGGCGCAGGGTGTGGCTGTCTCAAGTGCATCCTCGATGGCTACATCGGCTTCCAGCGCATGCGTCACGACTTTGTGACGGTCGGACAAGAACAAGGAGACCAGGCTGGTCTCTCCATGGCGCGGAGCCCCTACGCTGTGTCCGAGTCTCTCGTTTGGGCTCGTTACTGGCACCTCATGCGGCAGATTTACGAAGCTGCAGCGGAGAGCGATGGGATCCTGACTCCGTGGGAAGGGAGCGACTACATCCGCGTAGAGCCCGCGCCGCCCCTGCAGCCGCGATTCGTGGCCAACCGCCGGAATGCGCTCCCGAACATCCTGTTTCCCGACACGAACCGCATCAGCGCCAAGATGAGCGCGATGCACGACCCCGAGGTGTTCGACGCCGACGCGATCAACACCCAGTTTGCGAATCTGCTGGACCACATCGTCTACAAGAAGCCCGATGCGACCGACTCGACAATGTAGGGCAAGTGCTCCCAGGCAGTGCGATGAAATATGCTGAAGCAAAACTTGCCAAGTCCGGATCTCAAGTTGCAGGTCAACGAACCCCATCGTCACCCTCGCGCCTCCCCTCAGTACAAGACACTCGGGTGATCTTCGCAATCGATACATTACACTTTTATTATCGCCTCTCTCTCCTCTAACTCTTTTCTACTGTCCGCCTCAGCCTGTGTGGGTCTCACTCTTGATGATCTCTACGGCATGAAGCCGTTGTTCTTGTACATGAACGTGGACGTGTCGACGATCGTCTCGGCGAACTCTAGCAGCGTGCGCCGCGCGTCGTCCTTGACCCACTTGCTCTCGCTACTGCCGCTGCTCTTGATCCACGCGGTCTTGCCCTTCTCGATGGGCGCGTGCTCGCCCGGGTCGCTCGTGATGTTGAAGATCTCGTACTCGCCCGAGCCGTAGAACGCGTACTTGAGCTCGCCCACGCGCACGCCCTTGGTGCCGCGCATGAACGGGTTCTCGAGCACCACGGCGCGCTCCTTTTCCTTGCGCAGCAGCGAGTGGCCGATACCGTGCTGCAGGAAGTTCTCGAGACGCACCATGTCGGCGATTGTCGCGAGGATGTCGGTCTGCGACGTGATGTCGTCCACGGTTGTGCCCTTCTCGTGCTCCGGGATGAAGTCGTCGGCGACGATCATGAGCGGGATGTGCGACGCCTCCTCGTACACGTGCGACGAGACGATGTCCATGTTGCCGTTGTGCTCCATGCGGCCACAGCCGTGGTCGCCCTCGATGATCAGGATCGTGTTCTTCATGAGCCCCTTGGTGCGCAGGTTCCCGATGAACTTGCCCAGCGCCCGGTCCGCCATGTTCATGGCCGTGAGGTACTTGGTGTTGTGCTTGGTGAAGAGCGCCGTGATGTTGTCCGGCACAAAGTCTGCCGGCACTGCCCATGGGTCGTGGCTCGTGATCGTGTAGATGTCCAGGAACAGCGGCTTGCGGTCCGCGCCTTGCTTCGCCTTGTGGGTCTCGAGAAAGTTCTCGAGCGCGTCGAAGGAGACCGGGTCGTGGCGCCCCCAGGAGAAGCGGTAGTCGTCGCCGTAGCCCGCCTTCTGCTCCTCGGTCAGGTACTCCATGATGCCGTCCTGATCCACGCGCAGGTCGAAGCCGTGCGTCTTGAAGAACCCGGCCCAGTCCTCCCACGTGAAACTCACGGCCGACCAGAAGCCCGTGACGTACCCGCGCAGGTCTTTGAGCAGGTTCTGGATACCGCGCAGCCGCAGCTTCGTCGCCTTGATGTCGCGCACGGCCGAGCCGTCCGAGAAGAATGGCATGATGCCGTAGAGCGTCGTCATGAGCGTGCGCGACGTCTGTAGCGACGGCGTGTAGTGGTTGCGGAAGAGCACGCCCGACTTGCTGATCTCGTCGAAGAACGGCGTCGGCGTCTGGTTGAACTGGGCCTTAAGCGGCGCGCCGCCGATGCAGCCCACATAGTTGGCGCGCCAGGACTCGAGGTTGATGAACAGGATGTCCGGGTTGAACGCGCCTGGTGCCGTCGTATTGCTGGGCGGCACGATGTCGAAGCGCTTCTCGCCACTGAATGCCACCGTCTTGCGCCAGTACGGGAAGTTGGCGAGCGTGCTGTTCTCGACCTGGAAGTTCTCGTTCGGGCCCACGGCCTGGCGGATGCTCGCAAAGTGGTCGTCCTCGGAGAGCAGCAGCGCGAGCGTGTTGGCCGAGTCCGGCGGCCGCAGGTAATTCTCCATCTGGAGCGAGAACATGGCGTTCGAGAGCAGGTAGATGTCGTTGCCGTTGCCGTCGAAGGCGATCGTCGTTTGGAGCGCCGTCATGTACACGGTCACGCTCAGGAAGAGGTACCGGAACGTCAGCGACGAGAGCGCGCCGAAGAACCAGGCCATCGCGGTCTGCTCGCTTTTGCGCTGTTGAGGCTCGGATGCGGAGTGAGCCCGTGGGGTCGACGGGATGGAGGATGACGAGGGCTCGGACGCGCTGGATCTGGAGCTTGGGGCTGGGTTATTGCGCCGGAAGCAGAAGAGTGGGTCGAACTCGGGCAGCGCGATCTTGTCCTGGGCGAGGCCGAAGGTCCACCACGCGAGCGAGAACACGTAGGACGCGAGGCCGCAGACGACGCTGGGCGTGAGCACCTCGGGGTTGAACACGGACGCTATGAACTGGTCCGCGAACATGACGTACATCTCGACGAAGCCGCGGTTCAGGCGCGGGTGGAACGTGATGAGCAGGCAGAAGTCGGCCAGCACGGCCAGCGACGCCCAGAGGAACGCGAGCACGAGCGTACTGACCACGAAGACGCGGCCGAGAAAGAGCAGCAGCGCGCGAGAGACGACGACGATAAGCGACATTTCGCGCTCGTGCTCGCGCTCGGCCTCCTGCATGGCCACGAGCAGGTACTGGCCGTTGGCTCGCGCGCGGTGCTGGTCCCGGAAGCGGTCGAGCGCGCGCTTGACGAAGAGCGCGAGACGCACGATGATCAGCGTCTGGAAGCAGATCGCGAGGTCCTGGAAGAAGCCGAAGACGCTGCCCTTGGCGACGCTCGAGACGCCCAGCAGCTCGGCGTTGCGGACGATGTTGAGCCAGCGCGAGTAGAGCGGGTATGCGAACAGCGGCACGTAGAGCGCCGAGCTCCAGAGCGCGTAGTACGCGTACTCGCGCGCGCGAGCGAGTGCGCCGGAGAGCTGCACCATTTGTATCGAGTCTGTGGATATGCGGCTGCACTGGTTGAGATGTGAGGCGGCTTTCTCACTCGCTCGCTCGCTTGCGGCTGGCGTGATGCGGACTGCGGACGGATCGTGGATGGCGCGAGGGTTGGTGAGGAGACGGACGGAGCGTGGTCCGGTTGCGACGGATGTGGGTTTGGGTGGGTGGCCAGTGTGTGGATGAGGCAGCGACCGAGGGCAAACAGAGGACGAGCCGGCTAAGTGCGCACTCAGACCCACTCTCTCTCGCACAGCAAGCAAGCGGCTGTCGCTTTCGTCAAACGGGCAAAGACGAGTGCGGTCGCGAGACAGTTCGCCTTTCAGCCAAAGTCGCCAGTGCCAGGTGCCAGGCGAGCGCGTGCCAGCTGGCCAGAAAGTTCGGCCAGTTGTTCATTTGCACTCTTGGAGTTGAGGGGTGCGTACTTAGAGTCTGGCCAAATTTGGGGGTGACGTTCTGTCGTCCGGTCGTGGTCAGCTGCCCTTTCTGTCCGACTCATGTTGCTCTTTGTATGCTTCTTTTCGGAACCCGTGTCACAGATTCTTTGGAGATGGCAGCTAAGTTCGATGTTGTGCTTCTTCAATGGAGCCTTCTGACTTTCCGATTGGTCCTCAACGAATCCACATCCGCTCGACAGGCATCACGTTCGTCTCCGTGCCCTCGGCCCTCAAGCCATCAAGTCCACGATCCTCAAGCACGTCGCCAGCTCCAAGATACTCGAGTTCGCAGACGTCGTCGGATACAGCCCTGTGCACTGAATGTGCAACACGCCTGGTCTCGGACCAAGCTGCATCCTTGCTCACAAGGACTTTGGTCCATTTCCCCCCCCATCACCTCTGGTTTACATATTCGCCGCTCCGCACTCTGAACACGATTCCACTTTGTATGCACTCCCCTCCTCGATCAAAGCTCGCCTCCAGTGCTCTATTTCCAGTGTGATCCAAAATGGGATCCCGATGCAAGACTCACTAATTGCATCGTGTTTTTCAAAAGGATGGACGATCAAAATGCAAGCTGTCCTCTGTGTTTGCATATGTGGTGACTCTTCAAGGCAGTTTCGCTTAAAAGCTCAGCGGTGACGTCAGCTTTCACAAAAAAGAGCGTTCTCAGCCAAAAATATCGACTTGAAGAGGAAAACGCAATTTTTAGTGCCATTCGCCCGACACCTCGACGCACGGATTGACTTTTGAAATTGAGCACCTCTGGCGATCTGTACGTGCGGCTCTGTCCACCCACTCGCCTGGCAGTCTGCTGGCACAATAGCGGTAGCCACCAGCAGGAGCTTCGCGATTGGCCGCTAGGATCCAATCATCTCGTCGTCGCAGTGTATTGACAACTGAGCAGTCCTCGCTCGCATCCATCCTCTGTGTCAGATGGATGGATGGGCGGCCTTCCCTTCGTCGGCTGGTTTTTGGTTTCGCTCGCCTGTCCTGGCTTCTATGTGGACAGCAGCGCCACCAGGCTCGTTCGCGTTCACCCGCAACAAGCTTTTCCTCACTCGATCACCTTTTGGGTCGTTGGGGACCACCCGCGACGAAGCACGACCCACTTACGACCTGCAGGCGATTTGATGAAGAGGGACAAGAGGGATCGGCCACGCGACGCAAACAAGTGCCACGGCCTCGTTCTACCAGGTACCAACGCATTCATATGAATGCACATTGTTGGCTTTCGGACCTGAAGTCCTGCAACTGGGTGGGAGGTGGCACCTGTGTTGTGCGGATATAGAGATGTCTCGCTATCCACGGG
>JAASFQ010000774.1:0-14686 GCA_023333845.1 Globisporangium polare | reverse complement strand
CCACCAAGCAAGCTGCTGGCTGCTTGATGGCAATGACCAAGGAAGCTGCCGAAAAGGAAGCTCACACATTCTTTCAGTCGAGCTTGAGAACATCGCGTCATATCGAGCGCTTATGTCTCATTTGCCCGTCTTGCTGCCTCTCCTGCTCTGCTCGCGAAGCAGCACGCGCATGCGGTACACCTGCACCTGTCAGACGCGCCACTGCTCCGGTGTACTGGAATCGCGGAGACGCCGCAGCAGCTCCTCCTCGTCCTTCGTTAAGCTGTTTTCTATCAGCGGGCTCTGGTTTTTCATCACGAACACCGCGATTTCTGTCTACTGCTCAGTATTTAGCTTCTCAATAGGAACCCGGATGAAGCTCTTAAACTCTTGCGGAGGCTCGTGCGCTGAAAGACCTACTGGCACTACTGTCAAGCTCGGAGCTGCTGGCGGCATACGCACTGCTTCACCTCCTGCAACGGCTTCATTGGATGAGCAAGCGTCGTTTTGCTGCTGCTGCTGGAGCTGCTCGACGACCTCGACCTCGACGGTCTCGGAGTAGAGCAGCAAGTCCTGCTGGCGTCACTCCGCCTGCCTCCAGCGCAACTCCATCTCGAGCTCAGGATCAGATCCACACCTGTCGGAGCTGCCCGCTGGTTTCACACCTGTGGTGAAGGGCGGTCCCACTTCGCGCACAATCACGAGGAACTTGCACGCACTCGGCTCTCGCTCCTGCAACTGCAGCAAACAGAGGCTCGGACTACTAACGAAGCATGCTTGCGCGCTACCGCTTCGTACACTTGAGCCAGTTGTGCTTGTGCTCGCAGCATACCAGCGGAGGACAGCATGATGCTCACGCCCACGCGCGCATCGGGAGGCAGCGCACCAAACGCCAGCCGCACACGGAACTTCTTGGACGACGCGCTCTGGATCTTGACCATCGCGTGCCCGTCGGCGAAGCGGTTGGTGGCTGTCACGCGCTGCGAGCGGTGGTCGCTGGCCACACGAAATGCCATCACATGCGGCCTGTGCTGCTCGACCGCAATGACCATGTTGTCGCGCTTTGACTTTTCACGAGGGCGACTTCAACGTTGGCTGTCGAAAAGAGTGTGACCCACATCCTCCGGACAGTTTTGGCCGAAAAGAGACTGCAGCATTGAGTGACCCACATGATTTCCGTCGCTGACGAAAGTATAATGTGTACCACGTAACGTAGCTGAAAGAAACCAAATGCGGTGCTGTTGTGTGCCTTGGATGTCAAAGACCTCTGGTCGTTGAGCCTGCCTCGACGACTTGGCTTCCGTGAGCTGGGCAAATGGATGGATAGATAGATCGGGGCGATCACTACAGTGATATTACCCACACATGTCGCGACGACCCTCTTGCGTTCAAGAGTCAGCAACGAGGTTGGAATACCCCAGTCGTGTAATGGGAGGTGTTTGCAAAGCAATTGACATTTGGCTTGCAGCTCAAGAGCGCAAATGCCCAGCTGCGGGAAGTAACGATCAGCACCATAGTGCAAGACCCTGCTTGGTCTGAAGTCTCGACCAGAAGGCAAGTCTGAGCTTACGCAACGCAAGCAAATCGACCGTGCTTGCCATGCTGAAGTCTCTCAGTGGCGATCCTGCGAGCAGCCCTCTCTCGATTGCAGGACGCTGTCCATGGTCGTGAAATCCTTCCTCACTGAGATTGTTCGTCCAGTTTCGACACGCCCCAAAATCGCCAGGCTCTCCTTTTTGCGGGAAAATGGCACTGAGAAATGGGTCCATAGACCGGGCCGAAACGTCACTTTTGAACCGGATGTTTCCGCAGATCCCAGAACCCGACGCCAGACATTTGCTCATCTCGCTGTCCAATGGCGTCGGAAAGCAACCCACGAAAAGCACACTTTTCCCATCGTCTTCTCCATCGAATGTGCCGCCTCACACACAAAAGCCGACTTCCAAAAATCAACCGCTCTTTTACCTAATGCGAGTGCATCCATCCAGACACAACGCAACACACACACACACACAAAAGAAGCTCTCCCATCCTTTTGCGCGTCGAGTCGTCGCATTCATTCGCCACTCTTCCTCCACATCCACACAAGCAAAAAGAAGAGCAGAAGCAAGAAAGCCAAGCGGCTCGAGTGAACGAGAGCGAGAGCGAGAGAGACCTCCGCGTTCCCATCGATCCAACTGTGCGTGTATCGCGCGCTTTCGCTCGTGGTGTCGTGCACGCGCCCGCTCGAATCGATTGATTGTCTATCTGAGCGTGGGACCGAGCGCCATCCTTTCTCACTGTCAGTCCCTCGCGATCTGCCTGCTCATTCGCATTCCGCCCCCCGAGAAGCACGCGTCCATCCACTCGCTAACTCCGGTCTCGACACACGGAGCGACGCGGCGGCTGAGTGCCAGAGTGACAGACAGGGATGAAGTACCCGTTGCCGAAGAACCTGTTCCCGGCCGTGACGCTCACGGAGGGCCAGGAGGAACAGTACGAGCGCCTCGCGCACTCGCTCGTGAAGGAGACCGTGGCGGACTACGACCACTTCTGGTCGCAGGACCGCCGCGTCGTCGACGTCGCGCGCTGGAAGCCCATCAAGAAGCGCGACAACATCGTCGTGTACAAGCACCGCGCGCTGCACGGCGGCGCCGCCCACACGAGCGCGATCGCGCGCGGCAGCAGTCGCGGCGCCGTCACGTGGAACAACAGCCGTGGTGGCATTAACAACGGCGACAGCAGCAAAGCGCTTGGAGACCTCGAGGCTGAGGATGTGGACCCGCTCGCTCAGACCATTGGGCTCACGTCGTCCGCGTTCTCGATCACGGAGCGCAGCCTGCAGCCCGCGTCGACGAACCTACCGACGCTGCTCGCCGTCGGCTCGATCAAGGGCACGCTGGACGACGTCATGTACGGCATCGCGTCACCGAACGCGGCGTCCATGCGCGTTAAGACGTCTTACGTGGACGACGAGATCGTCGACGGCGCCGTGCTGTACCAGATGAAAGGCCCGAGCCCGGCCGAGCCGTTCCGCTTCCTCGGCATCAAGTGGCTCGTGAAGGAGAACCAGGGGGCGGTGAAGAAATTCGTGCGACCGCGGGACTTCATTATCCTCGAGTACTCGAGCGTGATGATGCGTCCCAGCGGTGACCGCATCGGCTTCCACCTGATGCACTCGGTCGAGATCCCCACATGCAGAGAGCTCGCGGACAAGAACATCCTGCGCGCCAAGGTGTCGTCGTGCTACCTCTACCGCGAGCTCCCGAATGGCTTCGTGGACCTGTACATGACCGCGAAGGTCGAGCCGCGCGGGAAAGTGCTCGAGTCCATGGCGATCCGGTCCGCGGCGTCGGCGCTCAGCACCTGCTGGAAGTCCGTCGCGTGCGCACACAACAAGAAGCTCGCGTGGCTCCTGCAGAACGACCAGAAGCCGAGCTTCACGTCGTCCAACAATTTCCAGGGCAGCGGCCGCGGTACGAACACCAACAGCTCTGGCTTTGCGACCCGCGACGGTTTCCGGGACACGACGATAGGCATCAGCCTCGCGAAGAAAGGCTGCGGCGTGTGCCGGCGGTCGTTCGGGACGTTCTCCAAGTCGTCGACGTGCCAGCTCTGCTACGAGCAGATGTGCTACCGCTGCCGCGTGTACAAGAAGCTGAGCTCTGAGACACTCGACACGATGATCACGAAGACGGCCATGGTGTTCTGCAAGAAGTGCATCGCGAGCGTGAGCGACGAGAGCTCGGCCGAGATCGCCAAGCAGGAGATCTGGAACGGTCGTTACCGCTCTCGAACTAGGGCGTCGTCTTCGGCGACCTACGCGACGCGCAGCTCGTACGCGAACCCGAGTCTGTACGAGGGCATGTACGACGGCCGCCTGTCGGAGCGAAGCAACTGCTCGTCCATCCTTGGTGAGAAGGACAACGATGACAACGTGAGCGTCGGGCGCGCTTCCGCATTGTCGAACGCGAGCCGCATGAGCAGTCGACACCGATACACGTCGTCGCCGCAGAACAGCAGACGCTCGAGCGTCAAGAAGATCTCCTGGAGCGTGAATGGAGATGGCGAAGGTGGCCTCGAGTCCTCGCGAGGCACGACGGCGACGGATGCGTTGACACTCATGGACCTGGACCCGACGGAGAACGAGAGCGAAGCCCGCAGATCGTCCTCGCGGTCATCACGGTCTCCAGCTCGTGACGACGAACCGATTCTGCTGCTGAACGAGCCGGTGACGAACGTGACTCTGCGTGAGATGGACTACATCGCTCCCCCAGCGGAAGGGGAGCATGACGATGACGATCTCGAGTCCGTCACGAATTCGTCCGTGTACCAGGAGTCGGAGGACGACCGCATGAGCTACTCGTCGTCGATCGCGCTTATGGACGAGGATACTGACGAGGACGTCGATAACCCGCAAGTGTTCTACCATCCAGATTTGTCCGCGTTCCCCGTCGAAGAAGGCAACGAAGACGATGTGAGTACTGACGACGGGGGCGAGACAGTGAACGAGCGTGCGCTTGTGGTCCGAGGCAGCAGCAGTGGCAACCAAGTCGTCGACCAAGAACGCATCACGGAGGTGCATGCGGTCGTGCAGGCCCAATCTGCGCTCTACGACCGAGACTCGAACCCGTCGGTTCAAGGCAGCGAGGACGCACATTCAACGGGCCAGTACCCCCGCAAGCAGTCGTACCAGATGCAGCTCTGGATGCAGATGAACGACCTGCACGACACGGCGGAGAAGACGTACCAGGTCGCCAAGCGCAACACGGAGACGCTACTGTCGCAGGGCAATCTGGACAGCGAGAGCTCGCGCAAGTTGCGCTCGTTCTCGCAGCCGTTCCAGTTCAACGTCGTCGGGCTTCGTCCGGGGCGATCCATGACGGTCGCGGCTTCGCAGGCGAAAAAGTAAACGGGAGAGGACGCGTAGACAAAGAAGAAGGAGGCTCAAGGAGGCAAAGGCGCAGGACGAACGATCGAGAAGCGTGTAGGTTGGCAAGTATTTATGTGTGAATTGGAACATGGTTCAAGTTGCCCAAGCTTGCGTGGGAGAGAGTGAGGAACGGAGCGCATTGCGCAGCGCATTTGCCGTCGCCAGCATCAAGGTTGAAGGCGCTTGAAGAGCTCGCGTGACTCACGTTTGCAAGGCTTCAAGTGGCGGACATGGCTCGCCATTCTCTCGCTTCTTCAAGACCGCCGCATGAAATGAAGAGCCCTCGTGACGACGCATTTCACACTCGTGCAACGAGGGAGAGTGGGCACCACCATCTGGACACGCCACCGGAGCGCGTGTTGAGCCGGCTCCCCCCAAAGGATTTGGATTTGATCGCGAGACCAAGCTCCCGAGTAAGTCAGCAGTGGAGGCGCAAGACACGTGGCTCAGCTTCCCACGTCCAGCTGGCGCTCGACCAATTTTTCGCCGCGGCAATCGCTCTCGCGGTGGTGGGTGCGTAAAATAGCGCCGTGCCTGCGTGGCTGTTCGTGTGTTTACTGCGCCCGCTGTGCTCGCGGATTGATACTTTATGCTCTTCAGGGGCAACACGGGACGCGGTGACTCTGAGACAATACCATACTGTGCAAGTTCCAAGATCCTGCCACTCTGGATGTCAGCGTAGAAGTTTCGAGAGCTCCAAGTTCGAGTGGCGTGCGTTGATGAGCATCTCTCCCATCCGAGTTATCAACGAAGCCCAGCTCGGTGCATTGTGCATTCTCAGCTCAGCGCAAGTCTCGAGCTCCCAGTCGCAGCAGTCTCATCAAGTCGAGAGGTGGTCTATTTCGCGCTCACCACAGTCTGTATTTATATTAGGGCTGGCTCACAGCGCGCTTTCATATCCGATTCAGGGCGAGCTGTCTGAGGCACGTTCGCGCAACGAGCGCTTTTACGAGCACATGGGCGCTGTGGCCCCTGCTGGCGAACCGAATGCCCGCTCGTGCTGCTCAGCTCCAAGACGAGCCCGGCTGGTGCTTTTCAGTAGTGCCCAGCTCTCTATAGAGCGCCTGTGAGACGTTAGCGACATTGGGAGACACAGCGCTGCACAGCACACGAGATAAGACCAGCAGGAGAAAACAGCCGACCCCGACAAGGGTTCAGGAAACAATCCGAAGAAGCCACTGACTGCGTGTTAAAACACAGCCAGCAAGCAAGCTCTGAAGACGCTGGATCGATCGAAGGGTCAAGCCAACAGCCACTGGATCTCGTTCGAGGGTCAGAATCGATTTTCTACGCGACCGCACACGTCCCAGGGTCCCACGAGCATCCTCCAGTGTCCCAGTAGCCCCAAGGCGTACCCAAGAGACAAACACATAGCCCACTGAGCACCACCTGACGCAACGATGAAGTTCCCGCTCCAGGAGGACGTTTTCCCGCGCATCCAGCTCTCGCCGCAGCAGTGCGCCGAGTACGAGGATCTCACGGACCGCGTGATCGACGAGGCGCTCGACGAGTACGACGTGTTCAACCATCAGCACAAGCGCCAGCTGAGCAAGCTCCAGTGGAAGCCCATCAAGAAGCGCGAGGACATCACGGTCTACCGCGAGCGCTGCGTGCGCGGTTCGGACTCGAACAAGCCGCCCGCATCCGCGCCTTCTTCTTCATCCAGGGTCTCCACGCACGACTTCACGGCTTCAGGCTCGGCGTACGACTTCACGGCCTCAGGCTCGGCGTACAACGTGACGGACTCCGGACGAGGCGGCGCTCAGCCACTTTCCCCTTCCGCGAGCTTCTCCTCAGCTTCCTCTGCGTCCACGAACGTCTCGGCCACGCCCTGTGCAGCGCTGGCTAGCTCGTCCGAGCACGCCCTGCCACGATTGCTCGCAGTGGGGACGATGGTCGGCACCGTCGAGGACATGGTCTACGGCATGTCGTCGCCCAACCCAACGTACGCCCAGGTCAAGTCGGCGTACACCAAGGACGAGATCGTGGACGCCAAGGTGCTCCACGAGATCAAAGGCTCGACTCCGGACGACCCACTGCGCTTTCTGGGGCTCAAGTGGCTCGTCAAGGGCCACTCGAACGCTATTGGCGCGGTCGTGCGACCACGTGACTTCGTGTACGTGGAGAGCATGGGTGTCCGCACACGTGCGAACGGCTCGCGGGTTGGCTACTTCGTGCTGCACTCTGTGGAGCACCCGTCCTGCCGCGAGCTGAACGACCTCTCGATCGTGCGCGCCCGCATGTCGCTCTGCTACCTGTTCAAAGGTATCGGCGGCCGCATCGACGTGTACCTCAAGAGCTTCGTCGAGCTGAACGGGAACGTGACGGACTCGCTAGCGACCAAGACTGTGGCGAACAGCCTCATCAGTGTGGGCCGCGCGTTAATCTCGTCGCACAACCGCAAGATCGGCTGGGAGATTACCAAGCAGCAGCTGAACGGGGCCGTCCGCACGATCTCAGCCGACAGTACAAAGACCAAGAACTGCGCCACGTGCTCCAGGTCGTTCTCCAAGTTCAGCACGATCCTCTCGTGCCGGCTCTGCTCGGCGCTGCTCTGCTCCAAGTGCCGCGACCAGCGGGAGCTCACGATCCCACGCTGCGCGACCTCAGTCATCTCGTACAGCCGCACGATGAAGCTCGTGACGCGCATGGCGGTGAACCTCTGCCGGACGTGCGTCATGCACCACAAGTCCCAGGACACGCTCGAAGTGGCCACGCAGGAAATCCTCGCTGGAATGTACGGCTCGGTCCCAGCGGACAACAAGACCCATCCAGTGGCCCCGCCACCACGTGAGAAGCCAAGTGTGCCAGCACCAGAAGCCCCAGTGTCAGAACCAGTCGAGACACCACCAGTCTCGGAAGATTCCCGGCCTCAGACTTCAGAGAAGCAGCGAGAGAGCCTCATGGTGCTATCACCGATCATCAAGCAGGTGAGCCTTCAAGACATCGGCGCGACGCTGCTCATTGCGGACTCGGAGTCGACGCCCAGCTCGTCTTCTTCAAACAGCAGCAAGATCCTGAGCCAGCGCGGGCCGCGCACGATCTCCATGGACACGGTCTCGAGCAGCAACATGTCGACCGAGGACCTGAACGACCTCGTGGACATGCTAGTGCAGTCGTCCTCGCCATCGTCAACTTCGTCGGACGCTTCTACTCCAGCATCAGCATCGTCATCATCAGTGACTCCGAGTCGAAAGAAGACTCTCGAGATCCCCGAGCAGAGCGAAGCAACCTACTATGACGATGATGAAGAGAACGGCCTTGAGCGCAAGGACAGCGTGATCGAGCTCAATCGCGACGACGGCGAGTGGACCCACAGCGCACGCTCAAACGCTGCGCTCATGAAATCTACGAGCAACGACAGCCAGGAGCTCGACCTCTACGCGCGCATCACGGAGCTCCACCAGACCGCCGAGTTCGTGTACCAGTACGCCAAGCGCACGACTGAGACCGTGCTGACCGCGTCCAGCATGGCGCCGCCGCTCTCACTGCTCTCGAGCCTCGCGATCGACGAAGACCTCGAGTAGGATCTGAGAGAGAGAGAGAGAGAGAGAGTGAGAGACTCAGAAGCCGAGGCTCGATAGGATGAGCCACAAGTCAGCCAGCCAACCCCAATGACTCAACAGAAGGCATCCCAAGACAAACGACAACAGCGTGAGCAGCACGACGACGACGATGATGATTCCTCTTCGTGCTAGTAGCCAACGTGTACACTAACATAACATGCAGTGAGTATTTGGAACCACATACCGGTACAAGCAATCCCCAGGCGTGTCAGCCAGCCAGGATGCATGGCAGCCAGCCAGTTCAGTAATGGCAGCATTCACGCGAAGAAAGCATGGCGCAGACATGTTATAAAGCACACAGCGTGAAGCTCACATCGACCAACAAGACTCACACTTACATTATAGATTCTACGACAGCGCTATGGACTGTATGTTGCTATGCTAATGAATCAATCAGTCGATGCTCATGCGGGGCGAGAGCGAGTTGAATGCTGGTGCTGCCGGCGGCATCAGCACTTCAACGCCTGAGGTGGAGCTCACGCCCGCTGCCGCGGGGTTGCCCTGGAAGAGCGTCTCGGTGTTCTTCTTGGTGAACTGGTACAAGTGCTCGGCCTGCAGGTGCAGCTGCGCCATGCGCTTCCACATGGCCTGCTCCTCGGGCGTGCGACCCTGGACGCTGTCCAGGTACTTCTGGCGGGCCGTGGGCGGCACAGCACTCCAGTCGCTTGTGACAGCTCCAGTAGTATCCACAAATGCTGCCATGTCGTCCTCGGATGGACGCACCTCGTCCTGGCTCTCGCAGTCGCCGTCGTCCGAGTAGTACGCGCCGAACTCGCCGCTTGTGGTCGCATCCGAGTCCATCGAGGACGCAGAGGGTGCGCCTACCGTGGCTTCGCTGTTAGTAGTGACCGTGTCGGTGGACGCTCTTGTGGTGGACGCTGTCGAGTTCGCCGACGGCCGTGACGAGGATGAAGAGCTGTAGAGCGAGCCGAAGCGCCCCGAGAGCACCTCCTGCTGCGCGATCTCCAGCGTGCTCTGCTTGCTGCAGTTGGTGATGCAGCCCTTGCAGAGCACGATGCTTTTCAGGCGAATGTCCTTCTCGCCTGGACGCGGGAACGCGAGCTTGACGCTCACGCGGCAGCGCGAGCACATGGGGCCATCGCACAATTGACAGCACGCCACGCGGTTGTACATCTTGAAGCTCTTGGCGCACATGCCGCAGTTGGGCGCCGCCTGCTGCCTTTGCGACTGACGGTGAGTGCCACCGTCGACGAGGCGGCGCTTGTTCTCCTCGCGGACCTTGTGCTTGAGCATCCACACGAGCTTCTTGGACTGCGCGCACACGACGGCCTTCCAGCAGCAGAGTAGCCCATTGGCGGCCGAGACGATCGCGATCGGGTCCGCGATCCTTCCGGCCAGCTCGAAGAAGCCCTTCATGTAGATGTCCACGACGCCGCCGGGGAGCTCCTTGAAGATGTAGCACGTCGAGAGGTGCGCGCGGATGACGCTCTTCTTGGGCAGCTCCGGGCACGTGGGCACATCCACCGAGTGCATGAGGAAGTACCCGATGCGCTCGCCCGTCGTCGGGTGGGTCATCATGCCCGTGGACTCGAGCAGCACGAGGTCGCGGGGCAAAACAAGCGCGTTCACGCCCGGCGGGTTGCCCTTGACGAGCCACTTGAGCCCCAGGAAGCGGAATGGCTCGGCTGGCGATGGACCGTGGATCTGCGCGAGCACCTGGCCGTCGACCACCTCGTCCTGCGAGTAATAGGCTTTCAGCAGGATGAGTCCCGGGTCGGGCGTCGAGAGCCCGTACATGACTTCCTCCAGCGTGCCAGCGAGCGTGCCGGCCATGAGCAGCTTGGGCAAGTTCCACGCGCCCGCTGGGATCGAGTCCAGGATCGCCGCCGGCAGTGAGGACGAGCTCCGGGACGACACGGACGCGCTGGACGAGGCGTGGCTGCGCTGCTGCTGGTGGGACGGCGTCTGGGCCGAACTCATCTCATCGCCACTGGAGTCACTGACGGCAATGCCAGTGGCCAGGCCGCGGTGCACGTTGTCGTCCGGGTCGTACGTGCGGTCCTTGTAGACCGTGATGTTCTCGCGCGACTTGATGACCTTCCAGAGCTTCTTGCTCACCTGGCGCTGCTGCGCGTCGTTGTAGAGGTCGTACTCGGCGAGCGTGTCGCCGATGAGCGTCTGCGCGAGCAGCTCGTAGCGCCCGCACTCCGTGGGGCTGAGCACCACGGGCGGGAACATGGGCGACGCGGTCGGGAACTTCATGTCTGTAGCGTGTTGTGTTTGCACTGAGCTGCGGGGCTGAGCAAGTGCGCTGCTGTTGAAGGCCAGATCTCGAGTGAGGAGCGAATAAGCGAGCGAACAGGCCCGAGGACGAATGCACGAAGGTGAGCTCTCCGCGTCCATTCGGACTCGATTTTTTGATTTGCAAGGTCTGAGATATCAACTATTGTTTTGGACAATCGCAATAAATGGAATGTAGATTTCGTGCGAAGCTATCGACGCAACATAGCCATGACCGGGGACGGCACATGCTGGTTTCACTATGTCGAGTGGAGTTTACGTTTACCCCACCAGGGACCGTGTCATAGTGAAACCAGCATGCGCGTCCTTTCTTGTTGCCACACTCGCTTGCAGCCGGTTCGCGCCACACTCCGTGCAGCATTATTCCGCCAAGCATGTAAATTTCAGCAGCAGCCAATTTTGACAGCCAGCCACTTTGGCAAAACATATGGCGTATGTATGCGAGAATTCGGTTTATCAGCGAGGCTGAGCTGATATCTTTTTCTTTTTGTGTCCGGTCTCCGGAATCCCTGCGTTCTGCACGAATCCCGTTTCGACTCTTGTTGTTGGGCAGTCGGTTCGGGCCCGCCGTAAAAGCCCCGTCGTTTGATCAAGCCATCTCGCGAATATCGTTCACCCGCAGCGCTCCCTGACACTCGCTTCTGCTTGTGTTGTATTGTCGGAACAAATCAGAGTCAATCAGCAATCAAACGCCGCAAATCGTTTTGTGTGTACAATCCATTTGTGTGTGTGTGTTTATATGAAGCCGTGTTTGATGCCAGTACTTTCTTCAAGTGAAGGAGATTTACTGAGCGCTTTTCGCGATCTCGCTTCTGCGCAATAAACCTATCGGATGTTTAAGATGATACTGCTTTCCTTCTTTTGTGTCTTGCAGGCTCGTTTCTCGCGCGCTGCAGAGGTGACGCCTGCACCCTCACGTGCTCGCTGTCTCAGAGCCTCCACTTCACCGTCCAGGCACGCCACGGCCAGTCCAGCTCCCACCTGTGGGCCAGCGTTGCATTTCCGCTCGGTAGCCATTCACCACACGCCTCGAACCGACTCTGCAACGCCGTGCTAAAAGTTTACGACAGCGTCTTTGTTTAGCTGATTAACCAAAGTGAATGCGCTGAGAACGCGCGCCTTGTTGTGCTGGACGCGTTCGGCTCTTGAAGAGCGCTGGGATGCCTGGAAGTGATACAAGTAGCTCCACACGTGCGCTCGCAACGGAACATCCATATTCGCTGATGCTGCCAAGCGTATCTACTCACCACTACTGCTGCAGCTGCACGGAGAGCACCTGTTTTGCTGTTGTACCCGGTTTGCTACGCTGCGCTACGTCAGAGCGCCATTAGGCACACCGCGCACCTTATGCCCATTCATCCATCCAACCCCGCTGGCCCGAACCAATCGCTCGGCGATCGCTCGGCTGAACTGAATATTACACACACCCGAGTCCAGCGAGGTCGTTGAGCTGCTCACAAACTTGATGGCGACTGACTGGACAAGCAGCTGCAGGAGGTGGCAGCGCTTTTCAGCTCTTCTTTCGGCGATGCCGCGAGGCGAAGCGCCTCAACGGGAGAGCGCTCACCAGCGGGGGTCTTGATCTCGGAGGCCGCCCTGTTGCAGGGCGACTGAGCGATTGTCTTGCTGAAGTTGGCCTCCGCATCCCAGCCGTCCGCACCCAAGAGAGAGAGAGATGCGAGACGATCGGGTCGCGTGTGGCAGGCGTGCTCCACTTTGTGCCGTTGCTGCCACAGCTCAAGACTGCCTCACGGACGGAAATGTCGTGCAGACTCTCGATCGCGTCTCGAACGTGGGCCTGGAGCGCGCCACGGAGAGCCGTGAAGCCGAGCAGCACCGCTGTGCACTGCCGTCTATCTGATGTGACAGGCGCACGATACTTCCGTCGGCCATGGGTGTGAAGCTCTGTGCGCGGCCGTGAGAGGTCCTGGCGGCACGAGGTCGCTCACGCGGAGCACCTCGAGTCGATGTGGCCGTGGGCACGGGGACCGGATGCACAGACATACAGGAGAGACGCACTAGTCCGCTTTGAGCGGTAAACCAGAACAGCAGCCTGTGTGTTGCTGCACAGGTGTACTCGACGTTATCTGCGTGATCGGACCGCATCCCAGGGCTCTCACGGCGAGGGCCGCGTGTGGTCAGTCCGAATCAAAGATCCAGGCCCTGGGGCTCGAAGGAATAGACGTCCAAGTCTCGCCGAAGTATCCACCCCACAAGGTCGAACTTTCAAGTAGCTGTTGGTTGATTGAACGAGGTTTGTGTCGGAGGGAGCTGTGTTTCCTGTTTTGTTTCCCATCTGCACTCAGCTCGCGACGATCGGCGACTGTATGCTCCCGTGGACTTCTCTCGCGCGTGTGCTCGCTTCGAGTTACAGCGTCGATCACAAGTTGCGAGCTCGTGCAGCAGAGAATGCTCGCCAGTCAGACGCATCGTGATAAACCCACGGTTTATCAGATCACAGCGAGCAATGCCCAAAAGTGGACGTACCCAAAACCAATTGTTTTGGGACGACTTGGGTGTGAAAACTGGGTTCACCCAGATTCGTGCGCTCTCATACTGAGCGCAAGCTGTTTTTGGAACGCACATTGATTCCGCTGTTTCTGCCAATCAAACGTCGAGTCTTCAGGCATTTCAGCCACGCAGTTCGCGATCCTCTCGATAGCGAGCGTGGCCGAGGGACCCTCCCTTCCGTGGAACAACACGACGAGGCTGGAATAGCAATACCGGTATCCGCAGTGATCAACGAGCGGACAACGAGACTCCACTTCATTCGACGCCGCGCGTTCTGGTACTTCGCCTGGCAACGCCACATTGGTCGTCGCGTCAGCTTGTCGTGACATCTGAGAAGCGTTGCCACCACCCACAGCTGCGTCTGCTGGTCTCGCTCGCGCAGTCGCCATTGCGTTTGCGAACAGCTCCGCAGCTCACAGCCGACACAGTGCGTACAGTTCGGCTCAGCTCACTCGCTTCAGCGGACCAGGTTGGATGGACACTCTCCATGCCGTCTAATGGCTTAGCAAATCAGATGCAGCGGGCCGTGTGCTCTCGATTTGGCGGGGACCCCCACACCAACACCATGGGCCGAGTTTGAGCCTGTGGGCCCAGTGGGTTCGCGCCACGCTCGGTTCCAAGACACACGCCCGACCGAGCATACTAACGTACACGTGCAAGGGTGGCAGAAATGACGCGGGTCCCTTTACCCGAGCGTGAGCCGAGCCATGCACCCCAGCTTGCTGAGCTGAGCTCGCCCAGCACAAGGAGCCCACGTGGGTGGCGCCCGTCCCACTCGACACCAGGAAGCTCCCTTCAGCCTGAGGCTCAGGTTGCCGAGCCACTTCCGACGCGGACACACGGGGAATGGGTGAGATGCAGCGCAGTGCTGGCCATGGGAGCCAGGCGTGCGTGCAATGAAATGGAGGAGCCGAACGAGACAGCGAGCACGAGGTTGATCCAGAGAGCCGGCGAGAGCGTCAACTCCGGACGCGGTCGAAAGGGGTCCATCCACCTCGGTTCTGTCAAGTGAATTGACGCCACAACCAAACGAGCTTTGCTCTTTGGCTCAGATCTTCGTTCTTGGACGAAGCAGTACACAAGCGAGGTTGAGTGTCAAGGAACGCTGCGCTTCACATGAATCGGAGGGCTTGACAACGACCGCCGCACGGCTTCTACGGCTTCAAACCGACTGTCCCGAGTCAAACTTGGTGTCGTCTTTACGGAGACTGCGCTCAGGACACTATGGTCAACTATCGAAAATCCCACTCTGACTGGCGCGCGATCGATTGCAGGCTTCAAGAATCAATCACGAGCACGGCTGAGCTCTTGGCCCAGGAGCTCACTTCATTCCCATTGTTCGGACCTGTCTGACCGCCGCTCACTCGAGCTCTTGGCCTCCAGCCACCACGTCAGCAGCACGTCAGCGGCTTTCAGTATCGGACAGGCCCAGCACAGCGCACTGCAGCCATGAAGT